>JAASFV010000411.1:0-23103 GCA_023334015.1 Globisporangium paddicum
GGCAGACGCCATGCGGTGTTGCTTGACTGTGTGTGACTTGTTGGTGCTAGTGCTTGTCAAGAAAAAAGGATTATGACCAACAACACATGCATTTGGGAGTTGCTGTGCTCTTTTGTTTGCCATTTGTCGAGTTCTTTGACTTTTTTCCCGCTCAAAAAAGTTCCGCCAATCGCAGACTTTGATGTTTCTATACACCAATCAGCTTGCTCCTACTGATGTTCAACTAGTAGTACCGATATGTAGGAAGTTGAAGTGATGGCCTTGGAGCGACGACACAAGCTTGATGAGCTCTCGACCGCGGACTACTCGTCGTGTGTGCGCAGTGTTGCAGTATAATATACTATGCCACGTCGTTCGCTGATCGCATTGTGGCGACTCGCCCGACAGACTACAACTTCGCCGCTGCGATGGAGCGCGTCGAGGCATCCCTGTCGTGGTGTGTGCAAGAGACTCACGGTGAACGCGTTCCTGCAGATTTCTCTCAATCAAAGTCGTTCGCCAGCCGATTCACCCTCACCACCGCGATCAGTGATCCACCATAACCACCACTGGGAATCTCGTTTGCGCACTTACACCTAACTGACGGCGCAATCATTCGTAATGGTACATGGCAAGAGTAGTGAAAGCAAAACCAAGATATGCAGTCGCACCTCATGTGTCAGACAGTTCTGTCCAATACTTGATGTCCACTAAATGTAAATGCTGGTAGTGAGAGAAGTTATCTTTTTTCTATTCGAGAGCACAGAGCGAGGTAAAGTCGATGTCCTCGAGGTATGGCCGCTCGACCTCCTGCTCGTTCGACTTGCGCTGGAAGAGCCGGAAGTCGCGCGCCTTGATCTCCATTAGGTTCGCACTCGCTGTTAAAGAGCCCGGCCCGTGTACCCGAACAGCGTGAGCAGCAGCAGCAGCGTCGTCTCGGCGTGCGCAAAGTTCATGATGCTGTGCAGGTCGTTGGTCGCGTTGGCACGGCCGCCACCTCGAAGTTGATCGTGTGACCCGCACCGAGCTCGTAGAGCGCCTTGAGGTCGTCCAGGTAGTCCGTTGACACGCAGGCACGCCCAGCATCGCAACCTGCAACCTCATGCCACAGCAGCAGACACCAAAGCAGTGGCGAAACGCCTCGTAAAAAAGGAAACGCGCATACAGAAGACGTAATTACGGCACGGTGATAAGGTTGAAGCGGCGTCCGTTGGTGATCGGCGCGCCCGCCAAGCGCCACGATCTTTCATTCACGCTTCTGTCGCAGTCGCCTGCTTGTCCATTCGTCCACGGAGCTGCTGCAGTTCAAGCGAAGTTGCAGGTAAAGTGGTGTGTGTGGTACATACAGTAGAGAGAAAGCTGCGGCGTTCAAGAACGAGAGATTGATTGCAAGCAGGAGAAGCGACAAGAACGGAGAACATAGTGTGAGTTTGCGTGTCCAGTATGGGCCAGCAAGGGTCGCACCCCGCTGGTGGTGTCACGCGAAGCCCAACGACTCGCGCCGACGAGCGACAGCCGCGCCTGCGACCGCTGCCGCCGAACTATGTGGCGCTCTGTGACACAGTTAAAGCTGGGGATGCGGCAGGTGGAGCCGTCACGACCACGACCGACGAGATCAAGGACGCGCTGAGCAAGATCTTGGAGTTCAACTATGCGATCCAGTGTCTTCCCCAAGGTAAAGCAACAGATTCCCATGCCGTGGACATTAATTTAATCTCTCGAGTCTGACCGCCGTGCCCTTTATGTCTCTCTATACAGAAAATGAAGTCGGTGGTGTAGTGGTGGTTCAGAGTCCAGACCAGCAGATGCATGAGATTGTGAGCTCGGTCGACTCGGTGAACGACTTGTTCCAGTACATTTCCAGCTTAGCTGCGACGCCAATGGACCAGTTCGGTCGTACTGGAGGCGAGGTGCTGCGTCAGGTCGGCGAGTCCAAACGAGAGCATCGCGCAGTGCCGGGTATGTTTGAAGCGCGCGTTGGTAGTTACGTGAAGAACCTGCAGGGCGTGTACCAGCTCACAAAGAAGGAGAAATATCGATACGAGCAGCGACTTGTGGCTGCACGCACCCACGCGGCTTCCCAGCGCAAGGCGACGCCGCCGCCTTTGCCGCTGCCGACGCAGAACTGCATGACAATGGGCTGGGACTTGGTCGTGCATTTGCTCAAGGCCACACGAGCAGACAATCCAGAGCACTACGTGCGTGCTTTGCAGATGATCAAGGAGAACTTATTGCCGCTCAAGCCAACAACTTATTCTGACAGCATGTATCTCGCGCCGTCGGCATCGTCGGCGTTCAACCTGTTGAGCGACTGCTTGGGCAAGCTCGCATATCCAGTTGAAAACAGACCAGCCGAGATGGAGGAACGCCTTGGTGCATCCACCATTGAAGCACTTGCAGAAGTTGGCATGGTGCGCGGCTCGCTGGCGATTGTACTCTTTGTCGTGTCGTGGCTCATGAAGCAGCCGCCGTCAACATGTGTGAACATCGGTGTGACGTTATCCAAGCTGGCAGCTCTGAAGGAGCAACCAATGTACGGGAAGTGCGAGGCGTCAGGGGAGCTCTATTGCTGTGGTCAGAACTCGTACGGCGAACTCGGCGTTGGCGACGACATTGAGCGCCATCAGCTGACGAGTGTCTCAATGTGCGGCTGGGACGACATTCGCATGATCGTGAGCGGCAACGAGACCCTGGCAATCCTCACCAATGACGGTGTTGTTTTAACATGCGGATTGAACAAGAGTGGGCAATGCGGACAAGGCCACTTTGACGAACGAATCATGCTTCCTCGTCCTGTTCAAGCGCTGCGGTCACAGAAAGTCAAGTTCATTGCGGCGAGCAATGGCTGCGAGCACATGATCGCCCTCACAGAGACTGGGTTGGCTTATTCTTGGGGATACAACGATCGCGGACAGCTCGGACACGAGAATCTGACGACCAAGATCCACATCCCGAAGCTGATTGAATCCATGAAAGACAAGAAGCTTAACTATGCTGCTGTCAGCTACCACCACAGTGCGTTGGTGACCGACACTGGCGAACTCTACACGTTTGGAATGAACGATTGCGGCCAGTTGGGACTGGACCACACTCAGCACCAATCCACTCCGCAGCATGTGAAAGCCCTTGAAGGTCACGAAGTCACGATGGTCGGCTGTGGACTCTACCACACCATCATATGCACAGCCACTGGTGAGTTGCTGTCGTGTGGCAAGAACGATTATGGCCAGCTTGGTTTGGGTCACAGCCGCCAAGTGAAAGTACCAACACTCGCTGCGGTGCCAAGCGAGATGATTTGCTTCGTTGCGTGCGGCTACTATCATTCCATCGCGATTAGCACAGCTGGACGGGCGTTCGCGTTTGGTCGAAACGACTACGGGCAGCTTGGCATCGGCTCAAAGATCCATCAGAACGCGCCAAACGTCGTCGCGCTGTCAGCAAACACGCGAATGATCCGTGGCGCATGTGGGTGCTACCACACTGTTCTTTTATCTGAGCAAGGACAAGTATTTGTCTTTGGACGAAACAACAAAGGCCAGCTCGGCAACAGAGGAAGCGCAGACTCCCTGCTGCCAGTTCCTCTTCGAGTTCGTCCGGAGAAGAACTCGCGACGCTGCATCGACGTGGCTGCGGGCTTTTACACAACGTCTCTCATTGTTGAGCGCAAGCGCGAGAACGATGACGGCGATGCTGTTGTGCTCGATCAAAGCTGCATCGTCTCAGTATGCGGGCGAGTGGATATTGATCGATCAGGTGAAATTGAAGGGCTGAGCAACTTCGGATCAATCTTGACGGTTGGTGTCGCACTGTTCCAGGGGAAATGGTTCTACGAAGTTGAAGTCGTGACCAGCGGACTCATTCAGATTGGTTGGATCGATGGGTACTTCCAAGGAAGCTCTGACCAAGGCGAGGGTGTCGGCGACCACGCCCACTCGTGGTCCTACGACGGCAACCGGCAGCGGCGGTGGAACAGCGGCTCGTCATCGTACGGCGAAAAGTGGAAAGCTGGCGACGTCATTGGATGTTTGCTGGATCTGACGACCTGTGAGATGACATTCTTCCGGAACGGCATCAATCTGGGTGTTGCGTACTCGGAATTTAAGTTCAACACGTCGGATAAAAAGTCTGGACTCATGCCTGGCATCAGCCTGGAGCGCGGTGAAATCATTCGCGTCAACCTTGGCCACCAACCGTTCGCCCACCCGCCAACCATTGCGAGTGACTTTGACAGCATCTCAAGAGCAATTGTGTCTCCAACATCCAGCGCTGTGCTTAAGGGTCCAGGGAAAGCTGCTGTTGACCTGTCGAGCTGCCCGCCTACGCTCAAGGGTAGTGCCTCGGTGGTGGTCAAGAACATGATGTTTGTGGTTGGAGGGAGTATCGTTGAAGATGTTCGTAGTGAGAGTGAGCATGCCCTTAGCAACCAAGTGTGGGTGTACCATCTGGAGAACAAGCGCTGGGAGAAGTGGGCTGACTTCCCCATCGGCATCCGCCACCACCAAGTCGTTGTCATCGACGACGACCAGATCTTGGTGATCGGAGGCGAGAGCAACACACCGTCATCCCGTCACATGGATTTGTACAAGTGCTCGATAGTGAAAAGCGCTGATGGGTCGCTCCCGTCGTGGGAGCTTATTCAAGGATCGATTGGCGCTGCAGCATCCCTGCCGCAGCCTCGTGCATTCCATACCGCGGCGTCGATCCGAGTCCGTCTCGACTCGATGGTTTTCATGTACGGAGGTAGGTCCACCGAGAACGAGGTCTTGGGCGATGCCTGGTACCTCTCTCTTGACGATTATTCGTGGTCTCGTCTTCCAAGCTCGCTGTCACTGGACCCAGGTCCACGAACCGGCTGCTCGTGCTCCGTTATCGGAGAGTGTGTCTACGTGTTCGGTGGTCAGGACAAGGAGGACAAGTTCCGAGCAGATCTGTGGCGATACAACACGTTTGATCGGCAGTGGCATTTATGTCACGATGACAACATATCGAGCTTGCACGAAGCTGGCGGCGAGAGCTCAGCACCGACCCGCAGCGAGTTCAATCCTGCCATGCCCGAGTCACGCGTGAACTACAGCATTTGCTCGGATCTAGGCAACGTGTGGTTATACGGTGGTCTGAGTCGATCGGGACATTTCCTGAGCGACCTGTGGTGCTATTCGATCACATCGCAGAAGTGGACTTCGATTGAGCTGAGTGCGGAAGAAAATGTTGAAGGGTGGTCCAGCGCAGCTATGTTCGTGATGTCGGGAACGGCAACTGCGCTTTACAGCGCAACTGATTCAGTTCAATCGCCTCGCGTGGATGGCAACTTGCAGCTATTTGGTGGCAATGTGAAGATTAACGGCGTCGTCACGGCGGTGAATCAAGTGTGCAACATTGCTACCTCGGACGCAACTCGAGCCTACAACGTTGACCTGACAAAAAACGTATCGACGTCTGGAAAGTCAACGCATATCTTGGGTATCCTGCGATCGAAATGCGGGGCTGGGACGAGCAAGACGACCCAGCACTGCGTCCACGAGACGCTAGACTCGGCGATCTGTATGTTGTCTCACCTAGACAGACTAGCGGGGAACGACATCCCCGCAGAAGACAGCGATACCATCCAGCTCTCGCGCTGCGTCTACAGATCACTCTGCATCGATCCGAAGGAGAAAACATTTGCTGCGCTGCATTTGCTGCTGGAAAGCATCGCGACACGATTTGTCAATGCTCAGTTGCTCGGAGACCACTTAAAGCAGAGTGACTTTGTGGTGCAGGTTTTGTATCCGCTTCTGGTGACGATCCGAATCCTAAAGCTCAACTTCTTTGAGGTGAGCTTATGCGCTCGGTGTATGCTGTCCCCACGTCTTGTAAGATGGCTAACTATTGTTATTATTGTTGCATGTAGCTATCCCGTTGCTGCCTTGACACTGCTGAGATCGGCTTGACACCGGCAGCGACGAAGCCTGGAGGTGTCCTTCACTCGATCCGTGAGCTACTGTTCAGAATTGCAGAGCACTCGCTAAAAGTTCCGATTTCAGGGGAAGTCTTGTGGTTCTTCCATGCTGTCAAGCAAGAAACCGCATCGGCGATCTACTATGGGTTCTCCACTCTGTTCCCGTCGTTGCTGGATCGAGTTCAAGTCATGAACCGATTGCTTGAAGATAGGTCGGCTGCTCAATCTGACTGCTCGCCGACAAACAAACTGCTCCTCCCGATGCTGATTCCGTGCTTCACGTCTGCGAAGATGCTGTTCCAGCTCATGAGCGAGTCTAGTCTTCTGTTTGAGGAAGGACTAGAGTCAGCTCAAGCGTCAGCTTCTGTCATCATCAAGTTCGTGAATACACTACTGGATTCTCTGTGGAGACAGACGTGTGATGTACTGGGTGGTCTAGAAACCCTGGACGAAAAGAATGCAGCTTTGAAAGCGCTCGAGTTGCTCGAGCACAGCAACGAGTTCAAGTGCCTCAACGTGTTCCTTCGAGCTGCGATCTACTGGTGCTCGACTCATACACGCGAAGGATGGCAAATCATTCAGAGTGCATGCTCGAAGTTCGTATCGTTCACGCTCGACATCATGCAGCGCGCGTCGACAATCCAGCCAGGTCGAGCTGTGGTACTTCCGTACATTCTCCAGCACACTTTTCCTGGGAAGCTGCTTCCGTTTACGTTGCTGAGTGTGATGTCGTTGCCGGCCGTTCGCGAGCAGCTTCCTTCCATTCTAGACGATTTCTGGCCACAATTGGAGAGACTGTCATCGGCAACGCATCTGATTCTGAAGTGCCCAAGTGGAGACCAATCCAACGTACTAGCGATGGTCAATGCTCCTGCGCAGCCTGGAGTAAAGCACAAGAGCAGTGAGGAATGCACGAAGTTCGATATATCACAGTCAGCACGGATCTCGTTAGAGCTGGCGAACTGCTTATCACTTCCGCCTGCTGAATTGTCAACCTACAACGAGATCTTCAAAAGGATATGGACGAAGACTGTCATCAACCCAAGTTTCAAGAGCTACAGGGTGATCGAATGCCAGGACACTTCTGAGTTGCACAGGGTGTCATTCCCTTCAGACTTGATGAAGCTGTTTGGAGCTGAAATGTTTGTCATCGAGTTGTCGAAGGACTACGCTTTGATCGAACTGAAAGCGGTGGATTTTGACTCAGAAAATATCTCGTTCAATCCGAGTCGAACGATCTTATCCCAGCACATTTACCCACCACCTCGAAAGGGACCAGGCGCTGATGCTCCAGACATCAGCACAAGTTCTTCGCATATGGCGGACATGGTGCATCGGTTGGAAGTCTCTGAATCAGTCCTCAAGGAAAGCACCATGTGGCTACAAGATCTGCAGAAGATTCTGGTCTGGATCGGCAGCCATTACGCAGCGACGCTGATAACTGGCACTGGGCGTCAACCTGAGTGTGCAGTGGACCCTCGTTGGGTAGCATCGCCTCTCTTCCGAGGAGGGTTAATGAGCAGTGGCAATTACCAACAACATACTCTTGACACTGGCGCAGGGCGAAATGAGCTGCTCTTACAGCAGATCATCAACAATGTCGGTCCTGGGAAGAAATTGGTCGAGAAGGTGCGGCACGCTCTGGACCCTGGGTCAGGAGTCGGAGGCAACAATCTTCACCTAAAAGCTACTCGACTCAAGCGCCAAGACAGTGTCGACGCGGCAATTGAGAAAAGCGGTGGGTACGAGGCTGTTGATCGGGCTGTGCGTGGAGCGTTCGCAGTTCTCTTGAAGCACAGCAACGTGTACTACATGGCAGAGCCATTGTCCAAAGAAGGAATCCCGTCGGAGGCGATCGTGGATGCGTGGAAATCAGCCTTGCAGCTTCGTCGCTGGTGAGTCAGTGCTAGTTTACTACATTGTTGTATTTTATCAACTCAACTCAACGCTAACCTCTGCTTGTTGTGAACAGGATCGTCCGAGAACAGCAAAAGCTTGCAGCTCTTTCGAGGTAAGTGCAATCTGGTTATTGACATGATATGTTGTGTAAACAATTCTCCGTTGGCTGACGACAAACATAAATCTGATATAGCGAAAAAGCTGGCACTGATAATTTCACCCCAGAAGCTCTTGCAAAAGAGCGCCAGCAAGCTCTCTACAACACGGTTTGCGAGCCGATCATTCACCGAGCCTTGCTGCTTTTGCGGTTGTCACCTGCACCCATTGTCGCGAGTGAAGCTTGCTCGTCGCCTCTCAAGTTGCTGCCAGGAATCTCGTCAGTACCACAATATGGTGCGTACGTGTGGTGTCTTAGATGTAGTCATTGTATTACGGCGAAGGCTGTTCTAACTGCTACCCTTTGCTTCCCTGTTAGACTTCTCCAAGTCGAGTAGCGAGATGGATAGTGCTGCAGACTCAATTCCCGATGGACAATCGGCACGACAGCTAAAGCGACTGATGGAGACAAAATCGATCGAGTTGATTGAAGAGGAAGACGAACGCGTTCAACTCGACATTTTCTCATTCCTGCAGCAGTCAAACATTCTTCGTCCAAGTGACCCAGTCGAGGCGGAGGACGGAACTACCATTCTGACTCGAGATGATATCATGAAGAATATGCTGGAAGCGCATCAAGATCGTGCGCAGAAACGTTTGAAAGGCATCAAGGTATTCCTTCGACTGCTTGACTGCGTCGAAACGATCCCGAGCTCGCGATTCCACATCATCCCAGTTCTGTCGTCTGCCTTCAAGAGGTTAGCAGTCTCAGCTGGACAGGATGGCGACCACGCAGCTTGTACGGTGAAGGTCCATTACTTGCAAGATCTGGAGTTTTCGGGTGCGAGACTGTCGGCGCTGATTGGCGACGAGTTCTTCCGCCTTCTCTCTTCGCTACTAAAGTCGTGCACCGATCACTTAGTTGAGATCAAGCTTCTAGCTCAGGCGACTCCAGCCCAAGGGGACCAGAAGCCAACTCTGGCGTTGCTGCAGCGTGCTATCCACGACATGCTGCTGGTGTTTGAAGTGTGTTGTCTGCCATACAGACCTAGCGACTGGGAACATATTGATCGAATCAGGCTGCCGTCTCTGCTGACAGAGCTGACAAGCTGGAATGGATGGAAGAACGCACTCGAGTTTGATGTTTCGGACGACGCAAGCCTGGAGCACAGCCAGTACGAAAAGGTCCCGATTTTCCCAGCTGGAGCTGGCTCGAGATGTCCAAAGATCATTTGCGCGCGCAATATCACAATCGGAACTGATCTACACAAGTTGACGCTTGCGCACAAAGGTGACGTGTCTCCAAACGACAGGTTAGCTGAATCAACTGAGAGCACTGGAGGGCTTGCGGTGTTCGACAAGGCACTAAGTCGAGGTCAATGGTACTGGGAGGTGTGCATTCGCACACAGAGCAACTCTCCAGTCTTTGTGGGGGTCACTTGCGGGACTGCTGACCTCAACATCTTTGACGAGAGTATTTTGCATGGAGTGTATCTCCATAAGGACTCGAGTCACGTGGAGAAGACAAGCAAGGTGGGGACTCACTGCTGGCGTAATGGAGACGTACTTGGGGTGCTGCTGAAGTGTGATGAGAGGAAGCTTGAGTTCTTCAGCCGCGCGACCCGCGTTTTCAGTCTTTCCCTGAGCTCAAAGGAGTTCTTCCCTTTTGGCTTCTTCCCGACGATCGCAGTCCAAAAAGCTGAAGTCGTGCTCGATTTGTCCGCTCCAGTTCCTCCCAAGCTCTGGTCTCGTGCGAATGGATTCCAGTTCCCTATCGCCGTGGTGTCGGGTGGACTCGTTGCTGCACCAATTGAAGGCTCGACGCTTTGTTGGGACGGCAAACGCAAAGGAAGCCATCTGCAACTGTCTTCCAACGCAACAACGATCGTGGTTGGAGACTCCAGTGGCGTGGACGACCATTTCGAAACCATTGTTGGATCGCAAGCCTTTGATTGCGGCATGCTATTCGTGGAAGTCCATGTGTTATGCCCCGGGAAAGACAGAGAGGTGAACTTGGGCTTCGGTATTGTTGACAGCGATTTCATCAGTGTTGAGTTTGCATTGCCAAGCAAAGCGTCGGTCAAGTGGGGCCACGCGGATGAGGCCGAGATAAATCGAGTCTTTGGAGTGCTTTTCGACTTTGACAAGGGGAATGTCGCTATCTACGCCAACCAGAACGAGCCCACCACGTTCAGTGTTGATGCTGTGTCGCTAAGGAAACCATTTTACCCGGCCATGTCGGCGCTGTGCAATGGCGCAGTGGTGTGTACCAATTTTCATCCACACACGAGACTTGAGCTCCCTCCAAGTGCGTGCCACCCAGTCGGCCAGCGTCACAATTATAACCTGACATCATCAAACGAGCTTCAAATCGGGAAGAGCCTCCAGCTCGTCATGCACTCGTGCGATGGCGGAGAGTTCAGTTCGTCGCACTCTTCAAAGAACAGCTTGCTGGACGATTCATCAGTATTCAGCTCTACTAAGGGCAGCAATGTGAACCTCGTGCTCAAGCACGAGGTTGACACGCCGTTCTGTCTGAGCTACGTCACCATCCGAGGGCCCGGACCTGGGTACTCGAGTCCAGCGCGCCACGCGCTCATGTTCGTGACGAGTAGCCTGCCAGATCTCGAGTTCTTTCAGACATTTGATGACATGACCCCCGAAGAATTTGCGTCGCTGCCATTTCCTCCCCCAAGTGACAGGACACTCAGAGACGAAAGCCTTCCGATCGCATACTTTGTCTTGGATGGAAGCTGCGCGCAGATTTCCAAGCAGCTGGCTTGTCCTGTTACGGGACGTTATGTGCTCGTGAAGCTTTTGTGTCCGTCGTCAGGATCCAACATTGACGTTGGGTACATCGGCTTCTGCGGGGTCTTTGATCGTGAGAACGGGCCAGCGTACAACGAGCAAGCTGGGAGTGGCTCGCACAGCTGCGAAGAGTGCAAGAAGACGCCTCTGTGCGGCATTTACTATGGGCTCAAGGACGACGATGCAATCAAATTGTGCTCTGCGTGCTACGACGACAACCGAGGCTCATTAAACGCTTCTCATTATGCTTACACCGTGCTTTCAGAGACCCAAGAAGGCTTTACTTCAGACGAGAATGCCATGTTATGCGCGCCTCGAAAGCCGTGGCACGAGAAAATCACAGCTCTTCTGGATGCGTCCAAGAAACTGAAGTCTTCCATCATAACGTCGTCATTTGACATGGGCGTCACCACCACCTCGACAAGTCGATCTGGGGCGCCAGAGAGGCCGTCTGTCGCAGCGTTTGACGACTGCGAGCTCTTCTCGTGCGGACAGAACAACTACGGCGAGCTCTGTCTCGGACACTGCAACTCGACAAGCAAGCTGGAGCACGTACCGTTCTTCTCCACGAAGAGCGTCCGGTGCATCGTTGGCGGCAATGAAGTCCTCGCGGTCGTGATGAAAGATGGTTCAGTTTTTACCTGCGGCCTAAATAAGAGCGGGCAGTGCGGCAACGGCACGTTCGAAGAGCGAGTCATCTTAGCGACACCCGTACGAGCACTCAGTGGGGTCTCGATCGATCTCGTCGCAGCGGCGAACGGGTGTGAACACATGCTGGCAGTTGCCACGGATGGCGCAGTGTACTCGTGGGGCTACAACGACCGAGGCCAGCTTGGCCTCGGGTCGACCATCTCCAAGAGTCACACACCGCGGATGATTGACTCTCTGCGCGAGAAATACCACATCACGTACGCGGCAGTCAGTTATCACCACAGTGCAGTTGTCTCGAGCGCCGGTGAGTTGTTGACGTTTGGGATGAATGACTGCGGTCAGCTCGGCCTCGACCACACACAGCACCAGCATACGCCGCAACTGGTCGACTCCATTTCCAGCCAAGTCATCATCAAGGTCGCGTGTGGCCTGTACCACACGGTCGCTGTGACGGCCGGAGGGGAAGTGTATTCGTTTGGCAAGAACGACTATGGACAACTCGGTCTCGGCCACGCTCGCAATGTCAAAGTGCCGAGTTTGGTGAAGATCTCCACGAGCGACAGCGACGAGAAGATCGTCGACGTGAGCTGCGGGTATTACCACACGGTTGTGATCACGGAGAAAGGAAAGCTCATCACGTGGGGGAGAAACGACTACGGTCAGCTGGGCATTGGTAGCAAGGATCACAAGAACATGCCACAGTATGTGCCCCTCCCGCTCTCGTCCAAGATCAAGTACACGTCCTGCGGTTGCTACCACACGCTCATTTTGCTAGCGAACGGACGAGTCATGGTGTTTGGACGGAACAACAAAGGACAGCTTGGCGCGGGGGCGAGAACGTTGCCGTCCGCCGATCTACCCCTCCCAGTACCGTCCAACTCGCTGTCGAACGACGACGTTGTATGTATCGCAGCTGGGTTCTACAGCTCGTATATTCTGACAGGTCGGTCCAGCGTGAGTGATCCAGAGAGTGCGAGAGATGACCAGGCGCACACGAAAGACTTGCCGGAACACAGCTGCTTAGCTACGTCGGAAGCACTGTACGAGTCGCTCATGAAAGAGATGGATCGGCAAAACGCCAGCGACGCTCAGGCAAAGAGAGCGCCGTTGAAACTCAAGCGGAGCAGCTTGCAGCGAAAATTGCCACTCATTAAGCTCCATGCCGCTTCGTGGGCTCTGACTCGCGCGCTCATGTACCAGTCGCTACATGATCGCGGCCCAGCAGAGAAGGGCAAATCCACTATTCTTGTGGCAACGAAGAAGTCGTTGAATCCAGTCCTTCGGATGCTCACTGTATTCTTGCTTGAGAATCTTAAGCTGGTGCAGTCTGAAACCGCAAGCAGCGACATTGACTCGAGCTTGACCGAGGGTGGGACCGAGGCGAACATCAGTCTCAAGAACATTTGCATTGGGGTTCTCAAGCACCTTTCCTCCAAAGCCACTTGTACTGCGAGTGCAAGCGAAGGAAGACCACAGGACGCTCTCTACGCGCATTTCTATCGGAACCAAGTGCTCTGGGTGCTCCTGAAGTGCGGCTCTGTTGATAGTGATGTGAGCGCCATCATTGCCAACAATATTGAGGTGACGGAACACGTGATCAAGGAGATGAACTCATCGGACCTGCCATCGGCAACGATCTGCATCCGGTTGGCAATGCTCATCTTCCCACTCCACTCGATCTCATCACTCAACAAGATCCATCGCAGCATCAAGCCGTCGCCTCCGTTCTCTGGCGACATTATGAGCTCGCTGATGCTCCTGGTCGGTCGCCCGCTCGTGCTTCGACCGCGGCTGTGTACACACGAGCTCGGTATTGAAAGCTCGAGCTCAGCGCTCTGCTACAACGCAAAGTGTTTGAAGGGCGTGTCAGTAAGTGGCGGCGAGCGCAACGTTGGTGATGTCCAAATGCAGACGCTGGAGAAGAACCATATCGCCTCGGCCAAGGCATCGGAAGTACTGAGTCTCATTCGGTATTTGACGCTGTATCCTACATGGAAAGTTGCAGTCAACGCAGCGCTCAACCGCGGGTTTGCCAAGGCTGAGAAGCTTGGCGAGCTGCTAGACACGGTGTGCGCCTATTACGCCAATGTCCAGACCACACTGAGCATTGCGCAAACCTGTGACGATATGCAGAATGTAGTGCCTACTGACAGCTCAGACATCAAGCTCACAGTCGAGGTCACAAGTATTCGAAAGCCCGAATCGACGAGCTCGCCTGAGATCGACGAGGCCGCTCAAGCTGAAGCTGTGACTCCACCAGAGGATAAGCATGTAACTGACGCGGAAGGCACGATCGATTCGAGAGACAAGAAGTCACTGATGTACTGGCAAAAGGCGAAAGACTCGCTTGAAGGACTCACGACCCTCTTTGCTGCAATCGGGATTGTAGGTGGATACACGGAAGTGTTCCGAGAAGGAGGATATGTCTCCATTGAGGACAGTGAGTTCAAGCGCAGTAACAAGTCCGGGTTGCTTACTGGGATCAAGCAGGATGCGCGCTCGGAGATGATGGCGTCGGTGATGGTCTGCAGCAAGGACGGCGAGCTCGATGTCGAAGCGATGCTTGAGACGACGCCATGTGTGGTCTCTATTCCCATGAAGAGCCTCCAGATTCGGGAACGTGTGCCAGCGATAATCGGCATGTTTGACAATCTCGAGACGATCATCACGACCTTGTCGAACCTGGTACTCCCGACTGCAGAAGAGTTCGCTGCCCACTCAGAGCTCGACCAGCCGCAGAACAATTCGGTACAAGTGATTCTACGAGCCAAGCTCGGCTTTTTCAAGAAGCAGCTGCAGTGGCGCTCGACAAAGGCACTGTCTTCTCTGCTTTGCCAGATGCCTTCGCTGACCCCATCGCTTGCGAACTCTGATTCACAGCTGATCGCAAACCTCGCGGCTCTACTGGCGTCTGAGAATGCGCTTTCGAATGCGAGTAGTCTGCTGTCGATCAAGATGGACGGAAAACAGTCGACACAGAGCCCTGAAGCCATCAATATCCTGCAGAACAGATGGATAAGCCTCAAGCAGCGCCAGATCTGCCTGGACACGGAAACCGTAGTCGACTCGACGCTGGACCACTATGAAGCTGTCATTAGAGAGGAAGTGGTCGCAAAGTTGGGGAAAGAAAACGCTTTGAGCTGGGGCATTGATGCAATCCAGTCTCCACGTCGGAACGTGACATTCCCTGGCGCTTTCAAAGCAGTTGGACCTCCACTGGCTGGAAGTTCATCGGGCGTGAGGTTGCTAATAGGCGGGCACAACCGAGTCTCGGGGGACCTTCCGTTTGGCGTATGGGGCGTGCTTCAACCACTACCTCAGCTGAATGAAAGCGAGAACGGACCTTCTGGCGCCAATGGGTCCCATTTTGGAATCGATTTCACTCCGTTCCATCTGTCGACGCCAATCATCCGAGTCGGACGAGCAGCCGATTCGTGCGACCTTATCGTGAATGATCGCAGTGTCAGCGGCCGCCACTTCCACCTGCGCCGTGTGCGCCGCGAGACTGAGACCAGCGACGATTACTACGAACTCCAGGACTTCAGCAAGAACGGAACGATTGTAAACGGAGTCCGCGTCCATGGGACAAGCATCCGCATCACGCCAGGCTCACGGATCTCGCTGATACTGTCACGAGGTGGCCTCGTAACGTACGAGTTCCACGTGCGAGCGCCAGGAAGTGGAGGAAGCCGTCACGCGCCACCTCCTATCATCACAGCCACGCAGAACCCGGGTGACCTAAACATCATGATCCCAGGTCAAGAGTATCAGCAGCCTCAGAACGGCACACCTGGTGTGGTGGAGCCAAGAAGCCCTGCTGAGATCCAGAATCGCGGGGCGCGAGCGAATGATCCGTTGGAAACCCGAGCTCAGGTCTCTCGTAATCGCATCGCAGCTGCTCAAGGGTTGCGACTCATCACGTCGATCGCTGAAAGCGAAGTCCCGCGAGCACTGATCTCGCCCAACCCCGCAGTTGACTCTCCACGCATCGGAGGATTCAATTCCCCTCGGTCCTCGGTTCTCCAGGCACCTGGGACTCCTGCGGTGGGCTCGCCAACTGCTAGTATGTACCCAAACATGATGCCTCCGGGAGTCCTCTCGCCAGCCTCGTATCAACAAAGAGACAGCTTCTCGCCAGGGGAGCCGGCTGGAATTCGACTGCAAGAGAGCGCAGTCAGTGAAGCGCTACGTATCGCACTTGGGCGTGAAAGCGTGAACCGAGAATCTGTCCAGCGCCACGGCGCTCAAGGCTTCTTCATGGACGACATCCCCAAGACACGCGTGCTGTCGCTACCTGGAGATGCGGTGATACCACCACCTCCTCCACTTGTACGTACTTGTACATTCCTAGGAAAGTGTCGAATGGACAGTACTAACACTCTGCTATAACTTGTAGTTTGCCGAGCAGGTTTCGAGCAATGACGTGGACGATAAGGTAGGCGCAGAGGAGCTCCTCGTTCGACTGCAAAGTGCTGGATACCGAGTGACGAACGACCAGTGCGATCAGGCTTTGCGAGCCACAGAAGGCGATCTGAGCGATGCGTTCACGTTCGTTCAGAGGAACTACTCGCAAGAAACGGTACGCATCATCGCCTTTGACTGCCTCAGTTTCCACCTTTTTTTCTGAAACCATTTGTTTTTGTTAGGCAAACATCTCGCGCGAGGCTTTCCCGCCAAACGTTCGCCATCTAGCGTTCATTCTTGGCAAGAGCGAAGAGCTCTGTGCCGAAGCACTCCGCCTGAGTGAGCATAACTTCGGGGGTGCGGTCCGATTGCTTTTGTCATCCCGTGGGGTAGCGCTGGAGTCGTCCATGCAAGGCACTGCGCCAAAGCATCAGCTGATATCGAGGAACCGAGGGCGACGAGATGTTGCTTGCGTTGAGCCTTCAGCTCAAAGCGACATGCTCGTCAACTACCAGGAGCTCATCGATGAGAATCCGAGCTATATGCTCACAGACTCGAGTGCCGTCCAAGCCTCACAGCGCTTAGCGCGACCAGGAGGGAGCCCACACAAGGGCAAACCAACTGATGCAAACGGAGAGTCAATGCAATCGGAGATCTCAATCTGGAGCGAGTGCAACAGCTGTTTTGACGATCGCGTGCGCAGCATGAACTGGCACGAGGCTGAGCAAGAGGAAGAGGTCCTGGTCCAGCTCCTGATTGCAGTCCACGCGCGAAAAGCGCTCAACCATGTTGTGCGACTGTTTTCAAAGGTGTATAGAATCTGATACAATTGTTGCATGCCACTGAACTATAAGGAGCTAACTGCTTGTTACATTCCACAGGCTCTTTGCGATGGCGAGAACCTACTGAGTCCCATTGGTGATCGAACAACACTGCGTCAGCTGGTCGCATTCACGGACCGTTCCAAGAGCGCGGCGCTCTGCTACAGTGAACCGAAATCCTGCAAGGCCGAGGGCAAAGTCCAGCACATCCTGTCGAGGATGGCAAACGAGATCATGAGCTCGTCGATGACACTCACGATGTCGAAGAACCTACGCTCGGTGGGTATCCTATCGACCCTCGCACTATCAGTCGATTACAGTCATGGGATTGCGCTGAAGTCAGATTCAGCAGAAGTGGAAAGCGTCATTCAAGCGTTGATGCAGAACAATGTTGCTACTGTTCCAGCTGCGGGTATAGAACAAGCTCACTCAGACGAGTCCTTCCAGCTGACACTGTTCCAAGATCTAATGTACGATACGATGATGCACATTATCTCGCGAACGCTCGTTTCTCCGTCGAGTTCGCTCAACTGGGAAGCGTCGTCATCGGCGTCGAAGAACCGCAAGGTGGACTGTTTGTTCCCGAAGGGCCCGTTCAACCTCTCTGGAGGCCTCGAGTGCTTGGTCGTGAACACATATGAGCGAGTGTGGAGCGTGCCATCTCCGGACCCTTTGCTCAAGTACCGTCACAAGTGGAGACGTCATCATGGCTCTGCAGTCGGAAGTCGACAACCTGAATCTTGGCTGCGAGCGTCGAGCGACCACCAAGTGACGATCTGGCGACCGACTGTGCCCACCGCAAGCAACACGCGTGCCACTGAGACTTGGTTCAGTCTCGGAGATGTGATCAGCTGCGGTTCTGATACCCCAGAGAGTCCTATCATCCTTGTTAGCGATCAAGGTAACGGTCTATTGCTCCCTCCTGTCGGTTTTGAACGAGTCGATGTCACAGGAAAGGGACTTCCGAGGAACATGGAGAGCGACGACGATTTCCAGCGCAAGCAACTTCGCTCCATCTGGTGGCCCATTGCACCGCCGGGGTACGTCTCGATGGGTTGCATTGCTGGCAGCAAGGAAGATCCATTCGAGCCCCCGACTGTTGCAAGCGCTCGATGCGTTCGCGAAGATCTCGTCAAGCGCGTCAACTCCTTCCGGTGCGTCTGGAGAGCCGAGGCCAACACGAATGAAGCAGCTATCGGCAAAGCTGCTGGCGGAGAGCCCGGCTTTTTCAACACGAAGAACCAGTCCGACAATGGCGTGAGCGATCCCGACGACATTGTTGTCCAGACGTCACTGTGGTCGATCAACTCAGACTTCTGTGGTGGCACGCTCCCCGTCATCACGCTCAACGATATCGAAAACACGGAGCCCAGCATCGCATTTGCGCTTAGCTTGTCGGAGGAAGACAAGATCCTCTGTGCGCCAGTGACTGTAAACAACGTGCTGGTGTTCGTGGACACGCTGTTGCTTTGCCAAAAGTCGTTGTGCTCCACTCAGACCGCGGGAAACCAGGATAGCAACTTGCTACGATCCGAGCTCTCAGCAGGTCTCTTCGCGCTCGTGAAGCAAGTTCTGCGAGAGAAGACACCGTCGTGTGGCCAGCTCGCTGTCGACTTAGTTCGTGCGCTAATCAAACTGATCCGCAGTGGAGGTCAGTGGAAAGACAAGCACGGGCTGCTCTACTGCCGGTCGAAGATTATGGCGCTCAACCAAGACCAAGAAGGCGGACTTATGCTCAATTCCCTCTTGCAGGCACTCGTTGAGCTCATGCTAGTAGTCGAGGAGCAGAACCGGAGCGGGCGTGTGGAGGAGCTTGCGTCCTGCCTGGGACCTGACTCGTCCATCAGTTTGCCGTACCGGTACCACTTTGCACGCGAGCCGAGCCATGTCGAGATGATGGTCAGCCACTCATCCAAAATGACAGTGACTCGCCATTTTTCAGGAGAAGAGCGCAAGTTCTTGCTCGAGTACCACGCAGAAGAAGCCAATCCGACTGCTTCCCAGGCAGACATGCCGCTTAACGAGTACTATTCGTGTCGCTTTGAGCACACGCCCGAACTGGTTATGACCATGAAGGATGTCATCAAGGCCGAAATCGTTTACTTTGAAGTCACGGTGGTCGAGTGGAGCAACGCGACTGCGGGCGCGATCGGATTTGGTTTCTCGACGCCCGAGTTCTCCCTTGAGGGGGCATCTGTCGGCTTCAACACGGGCCGCGCCCACTCGTTCTCGTTCACACCAGTGAACGGTAAGGTGCAGAGCACAGACTTGGCAGCAGATCACTGGAGGTGGAACGAGCAGGTCGCTGCGGTTGCAACGGGCGACATCTTCGGCTGCGGGCTGCGACTCGACACGGATGAGATCTTCTTTACGAAGAATGGACAGCTGCTAGGCATCGCGTTCTCGTCCATCGACCAGCCGCAGGATCTGCATCCGACGATTTCGCTCAACACGGACTGCAAGTTCCTCATTAACTTTGGTCATGCGGTGGGCCACGAAGTCCAATCGTCAAAGGCGAACTTCAGTTTCCGATTCAACTCGATGGACTGCGACAATCTCATGGGTGCATTCGAGTGGTACGAGCACTTGAGTCAAGTGTACGGTGTCATGGCCTCGCTGATGGATCCGGAGCGAGACAATCCAAGTGATAACGCCATTGTCCAGCACCTTCCGAACGAGTTTATGCTCTCGGCCGACAATTTCTTGTCCGAGATCTCGGAAGATGTGTGCATCCGAGTCGAGAGCACACACCCGTACGACCTCGAGCTGCAGGAGGCGCTTGTGAGCATCCCGCTGGCGACATCAATTCGCGTCAAGCTCGACCAGCAATGTGAGACCGCAAACTCGCACTGCTTACAGATCCTGCAGGGTGGTGAGAATGCTGAGAGCAGCGAGTCGGAGGTGCGAGCGTTCACGGGTGGCTGCGGGAACCAGGAAGTCATGATCGAGGGCGACAGCTTTGTGTGGCGCTTCCCAGTGCAGTCGAACTTCCAGTGTCGCGTGGACCGCGTTCGGAAGGGACCGTACTTGAAGCTCGAGAACCGAGACACGCGACTTTCACTTACAAGAGACAAGGGCTGGCAGACTGCGATAGGCGTCGCGAGATTCGACAGCGGCGTGCACATCTGGGAGGTTCGCATCTCGTTTGTGACTGCAAGCTCCAACATATTTTTGGGCATCGCTCGCAAGGACGTGCGTTTGGATTCGTACCTGGGTAAGGACAACCGCGGCTGGGGCTGGATTGGCAACCGTGCGCTGTGGCACAACGGGAGCAAGCAGCGCGGGACTTACGGCGAGAAGTTCAAAACTGGTGACATTGTCAAGATGACGCTGGATCTAAAGCGTGGGACGCTGTCCTACGCTCTCGACGGGAAGGACCTGGGCGTTGCATTTGGTCCAGGAGGCACTGGGCCAAAGCTCGAAGGGACGTTCTACCCGGGCTTCGCGTTGTACAACCAGCGTGATTCAATCGACTTGATTGGAGGCCATCGCGTCGAAGACGGAGGTGGTGACGCGACTCACTTGGCAACTAGTGAGCTCGTTGGTGCTGGAGGCGACGAAGTCTACTACAGTGAGGACGAGAGCGAGGCAATCGGCGACGTTGACGAAGGCATCCCGAACTTCCGCATGGAGCTCGCAACGGCGCTCAGTCAGATGGGCTTCCCTATGGAGTGGTGTGTATATTCTCTCAAGCACTGCGACGACGACCCAGAGCAGGCCGCCGATTTTATCCTCGCAAATATGCACGTCATGGACGCGCTTGTTCGTGAAGAGGCCGAAGCGTTGAGTCGCCACGCGCGCCATCGAGAAATCCTGAGCGAGCAATCGCTTGCGCTGGAGACAACTGTCGATGTCGCGGATGGCCAAATTGTATCGACGCTTGCGGGTGACGATGAGATCTCGCCGGATGGTGGTGATCTGCTGAATGCAGCGCAGAATGTCGACAAGTGGGGGATCGCGTTCACTGCAGTGCCCGAGTTCTCGGTGACCGGACGCCGGTTGCTGGCGACCAAGTACAGCAAGAAGCTCAAGGAGCTTCACGACTCGCAGTTGGTATTCACCTTGGAGCACGACGAGGCCCTAGTGCAGATTGTGAACGAGATCTGCGAGGCCCGCGCCGAGGCATTGCTGAGCTGTGACCCGCTTCGCATGTCCCCCGAGGAGTTTGTACCCACGGAGGAGCACCTGCGAAAGTGTCCGTGCCTGCGTGCGCTAACGCTCGCGCAGCTGCAGAAGCGCTTCTTGATCCTGCGCAATTTCAACTGTCGGTTGCAGAATTCGTTCTCGTTCATCGATTTCTCCGTCGACGACGCCCACTCGCTGCTCGCGAAGGGCGCGCGTATGCTACGTGGCGTAATCTTCCAGCATGTGAAACTCGCGTGGTGGCTCAGTGTCCTCAAGGAACAACAGAGCCCCGCAGCGGCGCGACCCGAGATTGAGGTTGACCGTCACCGTGCACGAGAAGCCGCGGAGCTCTTGACGGGCGACAGAGAGAGCGTCTTTGCGCAAGTGTTTGATCAACTGCACACGATCCAGCCATCGCTGCTGCGAGGTGCGGATCGGTCGTTCAAGTGCCAGTTCGTGGGCGAATTCGGTGATGATTTTGGCGGGTTGTACCGCGAGTGTCTCGCGCAGATCAGTTCGGAACTCCAGTCCAAGACGCTGCCGCTGTTCAAGCCGTGTCCGAACGCGATCAGCGGCGTTGGCGAGAACCGTGAAGTATTTGTGCCAAACGTACACCTGCGCAGTGACCCGCGTCTGGTGCAGATGGCCGAGTTCCTCGGCAAGCTCGTGGGAATTGCTATCCGCACCAAGACGCCACTCGACTTGAATCTTCCCTCTGTGTTCTGGAAGGCGCTCGTGCACGAACCTGTAGCGCGTCGAGACATTGAGAGCATCCACCAGGGCTGCTTCCAGGTCGTCGACACGATCTATCACATCGATGCGCACGGGATCTCCGAGGACATGTTTGACGAGATCATTGACGCGACGTTCACAGTGTTATCCAGTGCGCGAGAGGAAGTGGAGCTCGTCCCTGGCGGCAAGCACGTGCGCGTGACCTGGGAGGACAAGGAAGCGTACGCACACGCTGTCGAGGCGTACCGGATCAACGAGTTCAGAGCCGTGTGTGACGACATTGCACGAGGTCTGGCGACGATCCTACCAGCACCAACACTTGATCTGTTCACGTGGCGCGAGTTCCTGACGCTCGTGTGCGGGAAGGCGACCGTGGACGTCGACTTGCTACGTCGCCGCACGATCTACGGCGACGGCTGTCAAGCTGCGGACCCGCATGTGGCGTTCTTCTGGGACGTGTTGGGTGAGTTCTCGGACGAGCAGAAGTCATCGTTCCTGCGCTTTGTGTGGGGGCGATCGCGCCTGCCGACCCACGCAGCCGACTTCACACAGGACTTCAAGATCTCGGGTTTGCCCAAGGCAGCCGGCCGCGCCGACATGTACCTGCCGATCGCGCACACGTGCTTCTTCTCGATCGACTTGCCCGTGTACTCGAGCCGCAATGTGATGAAGGAGAAGCTGCTGTACGCAATCACACACTGTCAGTCGATCGACGCGGACAACACGACGGTCGCGCAGCGAGCCGGCCAGGGGCTTAACTGGACAAACGCCACGACGGCCACCACTGCCAGCGCCACGGCCACGGCCACTGCGATTGCAGCACAGGCCACGGCGTCAGCGGCCGTGTCGAGCGTCATCGCGGGCCTGGCTTCGACTGCGATAGCCTCGTCCGAGTCGTGAGTACATTGCATTTTGCATGTGAAGCTCGATTTGATAATAATATACCCTAACATGCATGTCATTAGCGGACCCCATGAACAGGTGGAGTGAGACTGTGAGTGATGGCTCGTGCTCCTTAATTAACAGCATGCCAGTCAACGCACCTTCCACTTGTTAACGCCATGCTGGCCACAGCGAGTCCTGATGTCACCCACGCAGGGCGCGACGTGCAGCGAAATGAGTTGGTCCGGAGGATATTTCTTGAGGTAGCCGTAGACGCAGCCGAGCTGCTTGAGGATGCTGTGACGTTCCCAGGCCCACGATGACGCGTAGTCCGTTTGCCTTGTCGTCATCCAGCTTTTGCTACCGGCACAGCCAGCGTCACAAGGTCGGCCCAGTATGTGTGCCAAACCTTGGCACAATGCGAATCGATAGACTGACGTATGTATTGCTCCATGTGCTGCATCTTGATGCGCTCCATCTGCTCGCGCTTCTGTTCTACTGTCATCTCCTGCTGCTGCTCAGTGCGCACTTTGGCGCGCTCGTGCTTCTTGACGACGAGCTGCTGGTCCTTCTTGGTGCGTCGGCTCGAGCGCTTGGCGGCTTTGCGCTGCTCCTTCGTGGGCTTTAGCGGCTTCTGTGTGGTGCGGAGGACTACATCATGACCGCAGGTGCTTGTTCTGTCTGTTTCTTGTGATCGGATGTGCTGCCACGCACCAGCGGCTCCGAGAAGAGCGCTCAAGACGACGACACTGGCGAGCGCCAGCGGCC
>JAASFV010000412.1:0-23073 GCA_023334015.1 Globisporangium paddicum
CTGCCATCGTTGGACTGTCTTCATGTTGACCTCTAGATGCGGCGTGAAGTACCAAATCACCGAGAAGACAACGGTCGTATAATCAAGAGAACCCTACGACATGATGTGTGTGTCCTATCACGGTGCCATATCATGTCACGCCCCTTTTCCGCGTCTTTGCGAGAGAAAGTAGTGGAAAGGGGACGTTGGACGCAGAGTTCACCGCTGTTCTCTACCTCCTAGACTGTCTTAATCGGCCATGCAAGCCCCTTTAAGTTCAATTCATTCGGTCATTTGCCTACAATCACACAAGCAATCTATTTCAATAACAATTTTAAAAGTTCTTTGTGGGTCTATCAATCGAGCTTCACGAGGCTTGGTACGGGCGTTGCTGTGTGTGTTAGCTGGTCAACGCTACAGAACCAACTTGGGACTGCGAAGCCGAGCGCGACAAGAAATGAGGCGCCAAGCGTACTCCAAGAGAGTTCACCATTATCAGCAGTGAGGTCTTCGTGGACGCGACAATCTTTGGTGTGTCGCACTCAACTTCTCCCCCATTCGGCGTTATCACTGTCTCGTCGTCTCTACTCACGCAATTTGGCACCTCCGCCACGAATCCCATGATCTCAGAGCAAGAGCACGTGGTAATGAATAGAGCGCCTACTTCAGCATGCTAGAAATCCTTCATTTCCATTGACCATCGAATCCAGTTGGTGGGTTTGGATCTTGTGATGGAGGTTTCGACTTCGCTGTCACTCGATTCGATGGGCACTTGGTAGGAGGGCAATAATCAAGGTAGTCAATTTTGGGAACTTCAAGGTAGGTGGTTAGAGGCGCGTTGACTGCTTGGGGACTGTGAGATGTGTCGAAGGCTGGATACCGAACAGCTTTGAACTTTAGATTTAGGTTCTGAGTGGAGCCGTAACCCGCCTCTGATTCAGCTCTGAAGCCGGGTTTGCCGCTTTCGGAGGAACGAGGCTCAATCAGCTCTCAAATATTATTTTTTGTTGTTTGAGGACTTGAGTTGAGTTCATGAGCTTAAAGGCATGTATTTATCGAGTTTATAGGGAGCGACAGCGAATCAGCACAGCAAGTCCCATGCGATCTGCAACTACTTCATAGCAGTCTGCTGCTGTTGGTCTTGTCTGTGCCATGTCTCTACTGGTGGTGCGGCGAGTCCTGGCCGCACTTAAGGTCGGCGGCGCAGTTGCGCGGATACTGCTTGGACGGGCGCTCAACCTGGATCGTCGTATGCGTGATGCCGTGGGCCATCAAGAAGCCCTGGGCCTCGTGGAGTGCGGCGTCCGGGTCGTCCGAGATCAAGTGGACGCTGAGCGACGGGAGCCCGGCGCTGAGCGACCAGATGTGCAGGTCGTGCGTGGCGAGCACGGCCGGCAGCGCGCGCAGACCGTCCTCGATCTCCTCGGCGTGGATGCCGTTGGGCGTGCCCTCCATGAGCACGTGCACGCTCTCTTTCACGATACCCACGGTCGTGCCGAGCACGAGCAGCGAGAAGATGAATGTCGCGATCGGGTCGGCGATCTGCCACGCCGGGTTGTACCAAATGAGTCCGCCGGCGATGCACACGCCCACGCTCTGGATGAAGTCGCCGAGAGCGTGGATGTACGCCGCCTGGATGTTGAGGTTCTCAAGACGCGCCTTCTTCTTCTTGGGCTTCTTGTCGCCAGTTTCCAGGTCGGTGGTGCCACCATGCGCGTGGCCATGGCCGCTGCCGTGCGAGTGGCCGTGGCTCTCTTCATGTTCGTCCTTCTTCGCAGCGCCTCCATGCGAGTGGCCGTGGCTGCCTCCGCCTCCGCCGTGGCTGTGTCCGTGGCCGAGGATCTGCATCAGGATCAGATTCACGAGCAGCCCGATGCACGCGACGATGAACATGAGCTTGCCGTTCACGCGCTCCTTGGGGTTGGGCTCGAGGCACTCGAGGAAGCGCTCGATGGCGGCGTACACGAGCACGCCCGTGAGCACCCAAATGACGAGCACGCTCGTGATCGCGCCGATGACCTCGGCGCGCTGGAAACCGAAGCTCAGACGCGACGAGGCCGGCAGCGTCGTGGCCCAGATCGCGAAGAGCGAGATGCAGAAGCCCGCGACGTCCGAGAGCAGGTGCGCGGCGTCCGTCATGATCGCGAGACTGCCCGCGAGGAAGCCGCCGACGACCTCGGCGACCATGAAGAGCAGCGAGAATGTGCACGCGAGCTGCAGCTTGCGCTGCGCGCTCTTGGCGGCCGCGTCCAGCGGGATGCGCCGGCTCGAGCCGCGGAAGCTGCTGGACGCCGCGGCCTTGAGCGGCGTCGTCTCGTCCGAGGACGACGACGAGCCGTGGCTGTGGCCGTGTCTGCCCATGCTGTCAGTTGGCTCCGTGTCGCTTGGGGGAATGACGAGGCCGCCGTCGGAGCTGTTGGTGGAGCTGCTCGATTCGTCTTTATGGGCAGATCTTCTTCACCCACCAACTGGAAAACTGGAAAGTTTTTTTTGTGCTTGTAAAAAAATTGAAAATATGTTCTCAAGACGAGATTTGTATAAAATCAGGCTCGTAATCATTGTATCGATATATATATACTTCATATCGAAATTTGAAATCAGCTTTGAACTGGTATAGATGCTGGTTTCGAGCTCTTTGAACCTTGGATGGACGCTCGCCAAAACAAAATACTTTGTTGTGGTCTGGAATGAACCCCTTCTTGGAGACGCGTGCTCTGCTCCAATCATTTAATCATACTGCCAGGATGAAGTTTCAGTTCACCACCACTAGCACTGTAATTCAGTCAAGCAGGCACTGAACAACACGCCAGGAGCTTCGCTAGCTCTCTCTCTCCTCTCGTCTTGAACACTTTTTCTCGCTTTTATTTTTTTAAAAATCATTTCAAACACGCGAAATCACAAAGCCGTCAACTTAGTTGTCGCATCTTCTCGACTGGTCTCAGTAGATCCCACCACTTTGGTTTGCACAAACGAACCATTTTCACCTCATAGAGATAACCTCAGGAAGCCCTCAGACAAGCACTGGGTACGAAGCGCAGGTCGCGACGCCGCACATGTTCTCGTCGCGCGCGATCTCGAAGAAGCCGTCCATGCCCCAGGTCGCACCCCAGCTGTTCTTCACAATCCAGTGCTTCTTGCTGTCTTCCGAGCCGTAGCCCACGGCCAGCACGGCGTGGTTCACGTCCATTTCGCCCGACTTGCAGTCCTTGGACGCATACACGCCCGACTTGTAAAACCGAAAGTCCGACACGACCTGGAACGCGATGCTCACGGGCCCGACGCTGCCCACAGCGCCCTTGAGCTCCGACTCGTCGCGGGCTGTGATGTTCACGACGCTCTCGACCTGCGCGCCCACGTGGTACGTGTTGAATCTGCACTTGCCCTCCTTGGCCTCGTACGGGTACGACTCCTCCGTGTCGATGCCGCCATTGTACTTGACGTACTCGAACGCGTGCGATGGCAGACCGCCATTGCAGCCATGGTTGTCGAACGCCTGCGCGCAGTCGAGCAGGTTCTGCTCCGAGAGCAAGATCATTTTGCCGTGCTGTAGCTTTAAGTGGCTCTCGAGACAACCGGTCGACGAGAACGTCCAGCACGAGCCGCACTTGCCCTGGTTCTTCACGGGAGACACCACGCCGTCCTGGCGCCAGTCCTTCTCCTCTGGCACGTCAGTGTATGTGAGCATGTTGCTGTCATGTACCAAGGCACAGCATTACAAGTTAGTATCCTAGTGGGGGATGTATTGTGAAATTGGCTTTGACAGAAAACGTACAAGCCCGTCGCCGAGCACTTTTGTGGACTTCCGAGGTGCCACTTCTTGAATTCCTCCCTGTTACAAAACCATATCCGTCAACATCTTAGCCACAAGGTATCATACTCAAAACAACACCAACAGGGCAAGTATCGTACCACGACAAATCGGCGAACTGGTTGAGCTCCATTGTGAATGAGGCGTCGTTCTGGGCGTTGTGCGCGGCGACCACGCGTGCGTTCGCGAGGAAGATGCCGCTGCGCACTTCATCCTCCATCGCCGACGCGTACGCCTTGCCCTGGACACGCTTCCACGCGTCAAAGAGCGCACGCGCGTCTTGAGCAGTGTCTGGGGCCTGGTTATTATTGCAAAATACGGATACAGAGAACAGTTTAGCTCCCATTTGAGCTCTGCGTATGAAACACACGAGCACACATATTATACCTTCTTAAGCTCCCACGAGAGCTCGTGCGCGCTCTTGTCGCACTGAAACACGGCTGGCGGCAGCTGGTCCGCTTCGTCCTCGCTGTAGCACGCCGACGGGACGGCTGCCGACTTGCACCAGAAGCAGTGCGCGGCGAGGCACGCGTCCTCGGCCTTGAGCGCGTGGCAGTCGGCGTTCCGCGTCAGCGGTGCGAACACGAGCGCGTGGGAGCGATCGCTCTGCTCCACGGCAGCGGTGATGGTGAGTGCGCACGCAGTGGCGGCGGCGATGGCGAAGAGCGTCGTCTTCATGGTGGTTGGATGGAGCTTCTCGATCTTCTTCTCGTTCTGATGTGACACACCTTCTGTGATGAAGAATCAGGGGGAGCTTCAACCTGGAAAACCAAGCCCATTTAGAAGACCCTACCTGAATAGAGCACCTCTACTATTATTATCGGTATACCGGTATTTTATACAAGGTCGACGTTGTGGACATCATTTTGAATCTAAACCTAACATTTTAGACATTATTTTGAATGGTAATTTGCCAAAAGGCAATTGGTGATCAAGCCATGGATGCTGCGCATCGCGAGCGCCTCGAGCAGGCGCAGCTCAAGAACCTCGCGTACATGCGCAAGTACGTACAGCGCTGTTGTATGCACCACCGCAGATGTTACCAAGTCACCTCTTCCAATTGTGCCTGCTCACTCTTTCTCGCTGTGATTGGAACGCCGCTTCTGCGCAAACAGACTCGATGAGCAGAAAGCTGCCAGTGAGACCGACGCGTTCCTCGCGTCCGTCGCGCGCGAGTTTGGTGACGAGTACGCAACAGGCGAGAAGAGCTACGAGGACTTGCAGCGTGCCAAAGAGGCTGGCTGTGGTAGCAAGAAGAAGGCCATCTCACAACCCAAGAACACGAGCGTGTACGTCACGGGGCTCACCACGTATATCGCATGCAAGCAGCTCGGTACGACAAGAGTTCTGGCTGCTGGTACATTTCTTTCGCAATAATAACATGTCGATATCGGTGTTGTATGTATGTAGAGGGCATGTGTGCTAAGATCGGCAAAGTGCGGCGCATCAAGTTCTACAAGGATGAGCGCGGCGGCTTGAAGGTGCGTTCTGTGGTCTGAATCGTGAACTTTCTTCTTTAAGGTCATTGGTATCATCATGACGTGTTTGCTGTATTGTACTGTGGTTTTCTATCTCAAGGGTGATGCGACCGTCACGTTTGGATCCCACGCGGCGACGGTGAAAGCAATCGAAAGGGTAATTATCACGAGTGTGGAGCGAATTACGTGTTTTCAACCGGCATGACGACCAAATTCATTCACGCTCACTCCTTCTGTCTTGCGACGCTGGTGACAACACGATCGATTCATGGTAACATGATTCTGGCAGCTCAACCACTTTGAGATCAAGCCAGGCGTTCTCATCACGTACGTTGTCCACAATGCTCGCCACGCTCTCCGAGTCTAATGCCGTACTGGATGTTGGGTTTACTTGTAGCGCTGTCGCAGCGCAATTCGGCTCGAAGTCAGCATCTACAATCGCTGGTGAAGAGAACACTGCACAACATGAGCACAGTGATGAGCCTCTTTCGTCACAACCCGAGCCAGAGCGGCTCTTCATCGCGGCTGAAGCCCAGGAAAGTATCTCACCATTGGAAAATGGTGGATCATCTACACAACCAATTTCGAGTCCGTCAACGGAAGCTCCGCTGGCGTCCGAGTCGGAGCTGGCCGCGAAGCTCGACCTGCCGTCCAAGTCGATCATCCTCAAGCACGTGTGGGATCCGCTCGAGCCGCAAGACGCGACGTCGTTCTTCGAAGAGCTCGAGCAGGACATGCGCATGGAGTGTACCAAGTTTGGACCAGTTGACCATGTACGTCCTTGTATGGTCTTATGATGCTGCTGCTGGCAAATACTGTGTATCCGCACACGTTTGATTAGCTAACTAATACACTTTCTAACAATGGCAGGTCCACATTGTCGCGAATGGCTCAGTGCTCGTGCGCTTCCACGCACTCGAGTCTGCGATCAAGTGTCTGCAGATCATGAACGGTCGGTGGTTCGACGGCCGGAAGATCGATGCACGCTTCGACCAGTCGACGCCCGAAGAGCCCGAGGACCCTGATACGAAACTGGAGGCGTTCTTTGCTGCGATCGGATGATTTCTGATTCGCTTTTTGTAAGAGAGTTTGGTCTTTGCAGCGTGTGCATCTTCTATGTTTGCTCACGTGGAGAAGTAGTCGTCAAAAATGACGAAATTGTTGGGCTGCGCGAAGAACTCAGTCAGCTCGCAATGCTTTCTCAGGAACGCAATTAGCTTTGGAGACGGCCGATCGTATGCGAGTTGGCGAGGCTCGACGTTCTCGGACTTCAAGCGTCAGTGAAGTAACACATCAACAGAAAAAAAGTCAAGATGATGAGTACACAGATGATCTCAAAACAATTTTTGCTGAATATGAAGCCATGCAGCTCAGGGCTTCTCCTGTTGCCAGCACGCACCTGAAGCAGTCGTTGGAAGAGCTGCAATCCGACCCCAGAGCGCTGGTGCTCCTCGCTTATGTAGAAATCTAGGATGCAGAGCGGATCCAGCTCCGAGTACTCGCCCTTTGTGTTCTGGCCACCAACATAAACCGATTGTCGATATGGCACCGTAAAATATGAATGATGACCAGCAGAGACCTGGTTTGATAGGACATCGCGTACCACGTAAAACAGATGCTTGACGCCGGTTTTGAGGTAACCGAGCGCCTCGCCGGAGCTCGTACTGCGTGCAATATAAAGCGTCTGCTGCCGCTGTTGGGCGGATGCAAAGAGCGCAGAGGACGTGATGGCACGTCCTAACTGCTGCGCCTATGGACGCACACACACAGCTCAGAGGTCCTGAGTACAGTATCATGATGAGCAGTAACACAAGTCAAGTACTCACCACGGCGGAGCGCTCGCTGAGCGCGTCCAGCTGCGCTGCGAGCACGGCATCCGCTGCCAGCCGCGCTGCTGGGTTGCGCACCACTTCAATCTCCATTCCGCTTTTTATCGCACAGAAATGCAAGGCGTTTCTATTTATAAGCATACATTTTTACTTGTCTTTTGCAAATGACGGTATTTTAGAAATAGAAATAGAAGCGATTGGCTTGGTCGAATGGCGTGACGATGACGATTGCTCTGCGTCATTGCCAAGCAACCAAGATGGGCGCCGAGATGTCCACGCCCGCGCCAGTCGCCAACCCGTGCGCGCCCCTCATGGACTCGTACATCAAGTGCGTACAGAGCTCTATCTCTTTGTCTCTGCGTGGCCGCTCGCTGTGTCCTCGTTCGTATCGCTAACCCTACAATCTCTCTTTGTAACAGATGCGTCGAAGCGCGCAATGCCGAGAGTGGCGGGCTACGCGACGGCGACGAGTGCGAGAAGGAGGGCGAGGAGTACCGCGCGTGCCGCCTGAAGGTCAAGGAGTTCAAACAGAGCCAGACAAGCGCTGGCAAATAACGATAGAGGTTGCTCATGCAGTTCAAATAAATGACCGAGATTTTAAACCGAACTTGTCCTGTTACACTATTGTTTTCATCTGGCTGGCTACAAACTTACTCCACTACACAGGCCATCGCCTGTGGCCTACACTCACATGCTGCTATGTTGCTGCTTCCTACTGCTGTCCTATTGTCCCTGCTTCTAATATCGCTCATAATAATCATCCTCCTCGATGTCTTCTTTCTTTTTCTTGGCGTCCATCCATTCGTTTCTTTTTTGTCTTCATGCGTAGCCCTTGACGAAGTCGCGCGAAGACATATTGCTGTGGTTGTTGCTGCGTCGGCTGCGGCTCAGGACATCGTCATCCTCCGGGTGCGCGCTGTCGCCACTCTCGACGTAACTCTTGCGCTTTGAGGCGTACCGGTCGCTTGCGTACATGTTGTTGTTGTTGTTGTTGTTGCTGAACGGGACCGACTCCGACGTCGTCGCCGACGTCGAGCTCGTCATGTAGCGCATGAATGCCGCGTTCGCATGCGCGCTGTTGTTGTAGTAGTAGCTGTTGCTGCCGGTGGCCGAGTTCTTCGACGACGTCAGACGTAGCGTGCCGTTCTGGGACATAACTCGGCTGCTGGTTGGGCGCACGCGGCGCTGCGAGACCACCTGGATGTCCACGGGCATGAACGCGTCCGGGATGAGGCGGTCCGAGTTGGACAGGATCGACGCGATGGACGTGTCCGTCGCAACGGAGAGCGACCGCGCGCGGTCGGTATGCGAGAGCAGCTCCATCATCTTCTCCTTCTCAAAGGTCTGCATGCATCCACAGCCAGCGATTCATTAGTAACGACACGAAAAAGAGGTGTTTTGCGATAAATGCATGCACGTACGCTCTGCTGGAGGTCGTGGTGGTCGGGGCTGGCGCCGAGGCCGCAGACGGAGAGCGTGGAGCCCATAGCGTGATGGTCGAGGAGGTCTTCTTGGTTAGCTGCGCGTTCTCGAATGAGCACTCTGCTGTTGCTTCTCGTGGTCGTTCCGCCAGCTGCTTGGTGCCCTTGCCTCCTCGCCTGCGTGTGTAGCTCTTTGCGAGTGCAAATGGTGACCGACCAGCTGGTTGCTTGTGGGGCGAGCACGAAGAAAAATGCGCGGCGTGGTCCACATCAAATGTATGAACGAAACTGCGACGTGTGTGTACTTGATATTTGTAAGAACTCATAAGAGTGACGTGACACTCAATAGCTGAAAAAAGGAACAAAAGTGGATCCATGAAACCGTCGAATTTACGGTACAAATTTATCTGATTTCGGCAAATTTTGTCTGTTTTTGGATCGGGAAAAGCTGACAAAAGTGCTCAAGACTGGATAGGCAAATTGATATCGAGAGGTTGTCTCCGCAATCAATCGCTACCTGCGCCTTCGCATTTGTCGAGACGGACATAGGTATATTTACGTCTTTGTAAGGATTTTCTTATCATCAAGGCTTGTTATCATTGCAAACTCCTTGTTTTATTTTTTCTCGATGACGGATCTTGAACAGCCGCCAACAACAGCAGCAACGGGTGTCGTCACATGGAAAAGTATCTTTTTTTCAAGAAGGCAGAGAGAGTGAGTGCTGCGTGCGTGTTTGCAGCCATGTGGGCCACGCATGTTGCCTTTTGGATCTTTCCGAAGGGCTAAACAGGAAGTCAAGTCAGGTGCTGAACTATCAATTGTGTCACTGGAGGGCGGAAGTTCATTTTGCGTGGCAGAGGCATGTACTTGCTGACGTCACACGCCTGTTGCCTGGACGCGATGCGAACCTTCACGCAACGTTGCCAGAGTTTTGCAGCGAGTGCTAAAATTTTGAAAAGCAAGACATGTCAATTTTTTTCGGGCCTAGAAAACCATTTTGTCGGATGTTTTGCATGTTTGCATTCCTCGAGAAGCAAGCGCTGGACATTTGACTGGCAATTTCTATGAAATGTTCGATTTGAGAAGAGAGATGTACGTTTTTGGTGACAGTAACAAACTTGTGCCACCAACCAGTATCCACTTTGCAAGAACATTCAGTGGCAGCAGTCAGATGAAAGCAAGTTCATCCTTAAATATCACTCTTCATACCAATAAACCTTTTTATAGTACATAACAAGTACTATAATAATCAATTTGTTCTGTATATATGTGATATACAGCATTAAAATACAGGCAGCTAATTTTCAAGGTTCATTGCTTTTTATGAACGAAACCCTGGCATTTTAGAGAAATCGACCAAACAAATACGGGCGAGTGCGCTCGTCAACTGTGTCCAGCGCCTCGCTCCACGAGGCTCTCCACACCACCCGTAAGCCTCACTCCACCACAGACACACCACATACACACATGGCTGCGCGCGTGCGCCGCTGGAGCGACGTGGGCGCGCACCGCCACTCGCACGATGAGCCACACGCAGGCTCGTCGGAAGGCCATTTCCACACCGCGACGGCCGTCGCCGCGTCGTCGTCCTCGTCCGGTGTCGTGACGCTCTCGGTGATGGCGGAGCACGTACAGGTGGCTGAAGAGGTGCAGGAGTGCGTAATTTGCTTGGACGAGCTCGAGTTCGGCAAGGCGCTCTTCACAGCCGAGTGCGGCCACCGGTTCCACTTCAGCTGCCTGCTCGAGAACGTCAACCACGACGAGGCCAACTCGGACAAGTGCCCGATCTGCCGCCAGTCGCAGACCCAGTGGCCCGAGCAAACCAAGGGGCTCGTCAAGGCGCATCCATTCTGTGAGTTTGTATTTGTTGCGTTCGTCGTGAGTATAGCTGCGTTCACAGCACTAAGGGGGTGTATGTGTGTGCGTGTGGCCTTTGTGTGAATTGTTCTCATGACCAGGTACAAACTGTGGCAAGCGCGGCACGGGCGGTCAGTTCTGCGACGGCTGCGGCAACTCGCTCGCGCACACGCCGACCGCCCAGGAGCGCGCGCGCGCCGCGGCCCATGCAGCCGCCGCACGGAGCAACGTGGTCGTCGAGTGTCCGTCGTGTCGTATCCGCTGTCTCGTGAGCACGAGCGCGCGCGGCACACTGCAGTGTCCGAACGGCCACCTCTTCCAACTGCGCATGCCACCACAGACGAGCAACTCGCAGCAAGGTCTCAACATGCGCCAGAGCTTTTCGGGGGCGACAGGAGGAGGCGCTACTCCGCCGCCAGGACCCCCGCCACCGGCAGCAACTCCCCCCAGTAATACTGCTGGTGGTGGTGGTGGAGCCATGGGCGGACTGGTCATGCGCCAGTGCCCTACATGCTACACGCGCGTGCAGATGCCCCCGGGCAGTCAGGCGGGGCAGTACATGTGTCCCCACGGTCACACGTTCTTTTTCTCGCCGCCCGCGAACGAATGGCGGCCGTACCAATGAAGAGATGACGATGACGAGGAATGACGATTGGTGATGATAGAAAACAAGAGAGACAACACAGTGAGAACGAGATAAAGGAACCGAATGTTCTATGTATGTTGTTATATGCGTTGGCAGCCATTCTGTGAAGTCGGTATCTAATGCGGTCCCTGCGAGACGAGCACGTCGCCGTTGATAAACGCGTCAACCCGCTGGAGCTTTTTGAGCGACAGGTCCATCGGGTACTTGTACATCTCGGCGTTGAGCGGCATGCAGTTGGCCGTCCGCTGGTCCACCTGGATGTACGTCCAGCACACGGGGACAAAGTCCTCGGCCGAGGATGCCGGCGTCGACGACGTCGCTGACACGGTGGGCGAGATCGTGAGCTCAAAGACGACGCAGGCGCCGTGCGGCAGGTTCTCCAGCGGCGTCTGCATGTGCCACGTGATCGACCAGAGTAGCGACGATGGCAGTACCACGGGCTGCACCGAGACCTGCTGCTTCATCTCGACGAGGTTGCGCTGCGAGTCGAGCACCGAGATGACAATCCGCGGGCGGCTCAGGTACTGCGGGTTGCTGATGGCCACGTGCTCGACGAAAACGGACACGTACGAGCTGTTGCGGATGCGCCCCGGTTGCTTGAGCAGGAAGAGCACTGGCATGTCGGTTCGCTCTGATGAAGACGGTATTGTGGAAGACGCTGCCCCTGTCGCTTTCTTTCGGAACGAGCCAAGTCGCGAGGCCGTCGATGACGAGGAGCTACTGTTGCCCGAGCAGCCGACACTGGAGATCGCGTTCTTCGCCAGCGACGCCTTGAGCCGCTGGGCTTCTTCCAATTCAGCACTCGAGAGGCCCGTCGCGAGCGCGCCGCGGTCCAGCAAATGCTTTGCAACCAGCAAGTTATTGGCACGCAAGGCAAGCTTCAGCGGGGTCTCCTTCTTGGCGGTCATGGCGTTGATGTCGGCGCCGCTCTCGATGAGCCAGAGCACTGTGCGCACAATGTCTGCCTCCACTTCGAGCTTTGTCTTGCCCACGTTCAGAAGCGATGCTTCTTCCGCCAGAGATGTCGAGCTGTCGTTCGCCTTGTGGATCTCGCTGCTGCTGTCGTTGCTGGAGCTGTTGTTGTTGTTATGCTCCTCGTCGGCGTTCACTGAGATCGAGGATGCAGTGACCGCAGGCTCGAGCGCGGTGGCTTTGCTAGGAGTGGCTAAAGGATAATGGTTGACTGCGCTACCAACGCCACCGCCACTCGCAGCAGCCATGTTGACGCGCGCTGCCAAGTGAAGCGGGCTCTCGCGTCGTCCTGCCAGATTGTGCAGGTTGCAGATCTGCTTGCGCAGCCCAAAGTCGATGAACTCGAGCTTTCCGTACTTGGCCCCGCGGTGCATGGCAAATATGCGCGACTCGATGCTGCTCGGGATGTTGTTGCGTAGGTGCGCAAGCCACTTCTGGATCTCGAGTTCGTTCTCGGCGGCAAAGTACAGTCGGCCCTCCTTGTTGCGTCCCTCGAGCAAGTGCGGCGAGTGGATCTCGAACGCGAACGGCGTGTCCATGCTTTTCTTGAAGAGCGCGACGCGCAGGTCAATCGTCTTGGCGCTTTTGCTCTGCAGCGTCGCGGGCTTGTCGTTCGCAAAGTAGTCGAGCTGCGGGAAGTGCGACTCGCTCACGCTAAGCACGACAAAGCGCTTCATCCAGCGCGACGTCTCGCGGCGCTTTTTCAGGTACCCACTGTAGATCACGCCCATGGGCATTGCGTCGGCTTCTTCGGGCTCTTCCGCTTTTTTAACTGCTGAGATCTTCTCGTTGGACTGGCTCAAGTTGATATGATTGTCGCGACCCTGGTTGTTGCTCTCTTCATTGCCATTATTGGCAAAGGTACTCGCTGAACCATTTTCCGTCTTGGTATCCGTCAAGAGCGGGGCTTGAAACTTGTCTGATCGCTCTTCAAACACACTCTGCGCTTGCACGATCAGAAACTTCACCATCTCGTACTGTCCATGCCGGCACGCCTCGTGGAACGCCAGATTGCCCTTGCCGTTCTTCATGTAGAAGAGCTCATTCTTTGTCAGCACGCTCTGGTCGAGCATGTACTTGACGACGTGGAAGTCGCCGCACGCTGCCGCGTGGTGGAACACCGAGTTGTATCCGTACGCTCTTGGCCGCAAGTGGAAAAAGAGCTCTGGGTTCTGCCTCAGTTTCTGGATGCGACGGTCTGACTCCTCCATCTTGGAATGCTGGGTCCAGGACGTGCTTCCCTGGCCAGCACCTGCTGCGACTGCAAAGAGCGATGCGCCACGAAAGATACTGTCGACTTCAACCTCCCAGCGCTTGGTGCGATTGTGTCTGCGCCAGGCGACTTGCACTCGCTTGGCAGTGAGTCTAACCTGTCGATACTCTCGCTGCAGCAGCCAGCTCTTCGCCCAGTACTGTAGAGCCACAACGCTTTTTATCTTTGCGACGTAGTGGCAGCGGCAGATCCATCCTTGCATCGCATGCTGGAGTGTCTGCATCGCCTCGCATCGTTGACTCGCTACGTGCTTCGCAAATTGCTGGCGTCTTTTGCTCTGCATGTAGACCACCAGTTTCCGGAGCTGCAGGAACTGCTTGCGTTGCTTCCACTTGCGCACGAGCGCCTGCAACTTGACGACTCGGAGCTTCAGCATCTTGAACTTTGTCTGCTGAAGCACCTGCCGCACGAACGCAGCGAGTACAATCGACGCGCTTTTTCTCCGCAAAAACTCGCGGCGCATCTTTACGGAGCGGTACTCGGACTGGATCTTGACGATCGCTCGCCGTTGGCGGACAAACACGCGGCGGTGCGTTGCCATGCGGTACCACGACTGAATCGAGACCGTCGAGCGCTCTTTGAGCTTCCTCGCACGCTCGGCGGCCGTGCGCGAAAGGAAACCACGCACGTGTTTCTGCACCATCACGGCCGCTTTGCTAAGCGTCGCCCACACAACATAGCGCCTGTGCGTGAGAAAACGCATCGAAGCACGAAACACGCAGCCCACCGCGTGTTTCAGCTTGAGGTAGCGCTTCTGGTGGCTAAAGCATCGATAGCGAGCTTGGATCTTCAGTGCTGTGGCTTTCATTCGCTGGAAACGGACTTTCAGCGTGTGCATTCGCCACAGCACCTGGAACTTCCGCACCCCTTTCTTGACCACCTGGTACTTCCGATAGGCGATTCGGCAGCGCACGAGCTTTGCCTGGATGACCACCGCTTTCTCGACACGCAGCGACGACACATACGCCTCGAGCTTCTCAACCTGTCCGTAGCGAAGGAACACTTCCTGGCGGCCCATCGCAAACACTTTCTTTCCCAGAATCGATGGATTCCTTTCTTCGAGCCACTCGACAGCGATCTGCTCACACGCGTCTCGCATGAGCTTTGCGTCCTTACGGAAATCCACAACGCTGCTCGTGCGTTGCTTGACCGCGAGCGACCAAAAGAGCTCATAGAAGATGTCAAAGCGCTTGCGGATCGGAAACCCTTCCTGGCGAATGCGAACGACTTCCAGCACGCCACTGTAGATCAGTTGGTCGCGCACCAGCTCGCAGCTAAAGCCTCCGGGGAACTTGAGGTTGTTGGGCTTAATGCATTTAATGTAGTTTGGCGTTGTATTCCAGAGCACCTCCATCAACTCCGAGAGCTGCAAGCGGAACCGACTCGTCACCGTCGATGTGCCCGTCAGCGCAGCTCCTTGCTTGCCTTTGTTGGGTCCAGCCGCCGACCCTGACACTAGGGCGGTTCCGCCTCGCTTCTGGGGAGCCTTGCTGTCCGCAGTGCCACCATAAATCGCTTGGACAAGCGACTGTGAGCTGCGCTTAAGTAGATCCAGAAGATCGTCGTGCAGATTGTCCGTGTTCTTCGCGATGAAGTCATGGATGTCGTACACAACCTCGCCCGCATAGTGTCGGATCACAAACTCGTCGCACTCGAAGCGCGGCTTGGTGTAGCTCGGGTGCTTGTCAAGATGCTGGCCGTGGTAGATCGTAAGCAGCTGCTTGTCGGTCGTCTTGCGCTTCAGCAGCATTTGCTCTTCGAGCAGTGGCAGCAATCCCGTTGGCGGCTTCTGGATCAAGTCAAGACACTGCTGGTTGTCCTTGAACTCGACAATCGAGAAGGCAATGCCCTCGCTTGCGTACCGCTCTTGCTCGAGGACGAACACGTGCTTGTTAAACTGCTGTTGGAGCGTCTCATTTGTAAAGTTGATGCACAGCTGTTCCAGACTGTTCTTCTTCATCACTTCAAAGCCGAAAATGTCCAAGATCCCGATAAACGCAGCTGGTGACGCTGCTCCACTCTTGGATGAGCTCTTTGGCTTCTCTTGTGCGATCTCCGTGTGCTCCTTCGCACAGGCGTTGATGCGTGCGATGAGGTGGTGGAACAGCTCGCCGTAGATGTGTTTGCAGAACGCATCCATCGCGTTCTTCGCTTGGTCCGCCGACAACTTGATCTCCAAGATGCTCCCACGCCCCGTGATCGTCGTCTGCGTGACCATTTTCTTGGCGAACTCCTGTGGTTCCACGCCCAGCAGCGCCGACACATGCGCCAAGTCCACGCCTCGCTCGCTCTCAGGGAAGAACGCAACAGTCTTCTCTTCGCCACCGCCCTCATCCTTGACAGACTGGAATTGGACGTTGCCTAGATGGAGCACGGCCGCGAGGATTTCGAACATTGGCATCTGGAAGCCGGCCTTATCCATGCCAAGCTGGCTCAGGCAGTTGCGCAGCTGATCGAACTCCACTGCATCGTCCACGCCGTCTACTTCGACGCAGTCACCGTGCGTCAAGTACGTGTAATTCCACACATCACCTTGCAGCTTGAGTCTGCTTTCCTCGGCACCGCCAAGACTCGCAAGACCCGCGAGCAGCTGGTAGAAGATGTGGTAATTGCGCTCGTTCGCCTGCGGCATCACGAGCCGCGTCTTCTCAAGGAGGAAATGGCGGATCGACACGCCGACCATGCGCCCGTCGCCGTTGTAAAGGATCTGAATGTACTTGCCGAAGCGACTCGAGTTGTCATTCCGCGACGTCTTGGCGTTCCCAAATGACTCCAAGATCAGATTTGAGAGCACGACGCACTCCTCAATCTTCTCGTGGACATGCGCAGCAGCGGCGTTTGAGCTGGTTGTACCACCTGAAGCAGCAGACGCGTGCTTGCTGGCCGTCGCGAGGTACTTCATGATATACTTGGACGCCTCAGTCTTTCCTGCACCGCTCTCGCCGCTGATTATGATCGACTGCGGCGTTCCTGAGCCCGGGATCACTCCCTTCATGCCGCTATACGCCTTCTCAGCGATCGTAAACAGATGCGGCGGCTGCTTGGACGCGTCCGCGAGTCCCTTGGTCTGCTCCATGAAACCCATGACATCGTAGAGCAGCGGAATCGTCTTGTACGGGTTAATCGAGAGCAAGATGTCGGCCGTGAACGTGTAGATCTTGTCCATTTCGAACCGTTGCCGGAGCACACTGAGCAGCGGCGCTTCGTGCATGTTGTTCATCGACGCGATGTCCTCGTGGTCCACAATGTGCGACGGGTCGAACGTATACAGTTTGACGAGGCTGAGCGTCTGGAGCTTCTCGTCGGGGGCGTCGGGGAGGTACACCTCCGCGCTCTGCTGTTCCACATTGATCGCCTGCACTTCGCCGATGCGCCAGAGCACTTTCGGGTCCGTGACCCACACCTTATTGCCCACAAGCAGATGACTCGGGTTCACTTTGCCGAGCACGGGGAGCCCGACGCCAGACGCTGACGCCGCTGCGCTCGAGAGGCTGGTCGCATCGTTCACCTTGCCGCCGGGCTTGTGCGACGGCGACTTGGCACCAGGCGCCGGCAGCGTCTTGTGCGTGCGGAACATTTCGCGTGCACTCTGCTAGTGACCCGCTGGCCTGTTGGTAGCTGCTGCGGCTTATCCACGACTGCTCCCTGTGGCCCTGTGGCCACCTGCTCCTAGTTTCATACTCAAGTCGTTACGAAACCCCGTGCGCAATTAAAGCGCGGACGTCGCCAGAAATAGCGAGCAGGTGCGATCGATGGCAGCTCCTTCAGTTCGTGACACACGCTCACTGAGTCCACTCATCCGTTTCCCATGCACACACACACCGCATGTCGTTATCATCATCATCGCCATGCTTTGACTGCGGAATTGACCACGAATTATAAATTTTAGGTTTATATTCGATTAAGTACGAATTCAAAACAACTTGGCGTTTGTACACCAACCCATTTTACACTCGAAGTTTGTATGTGAAAACTGGTCCAGGAGTATAAACCCCAAGCCAAAAAAAGCGAGCGAGCGAGCTGCTGCCACGAAGGAATAAATCTCCATTGAAGCCAGAAAGAGTGAACGAGAGCGCGATGCACGGCGACCTGCGCGGCTTCTGTACGTACGCGCTCACGTCATATACCACAGTAACATGCGCCTACGCATGCACACGTGTACATAATCTCGGTTGCCTTATTTCTGCGAGGCACACGCGACTGACGAGTGCGTTTGAATCTATTGTCGCCGCTCTGCTGGACATGCAGATGGCGCCCCTGTGACGTATGCGCTGTCGCTGGCGGTCGGCGCAGCGAGCTCCGCGAGTCTAATCTTCGACCAAGGCCGTCTCTTCATTCTCGGTGCGGTGTTCTTGCTATAACAATGCGAATGCACTGCTTCAGCGACGGAGTCCAACAACGCCATTGTTTTGTATTGTAACTCTCATGCCCTCGACGACTGTAGAGCGCGATGCGATCCTGAATCGACTGCAGTACTGGCGACTCTTCTCGAACCAGCTAGCGTTCCACCAGTTGAGTAACCATGGCGGTGCACACGGCAGAAATTGTGCTCATGGCGAAGCTAACTTCGTGATTTCTGTGTGTATCTGTTGCTGATATGAAGTGGCATCGCAGTATCCTTTGGCCTGTACATCGTCTTCCAGTTCCGCATCATCGAGCGCCAGGTATATGCTCATGAGATACGCCTGTAGGAGTGTTTCTACAGTTGGCTGATACTATCTGTTTTTTTTGCTGATCGACACAGTTGGGCTCGCGTAAATTCGGGAGCTTGCTCATGTTTGTGCTCCTCATCACGAGCGGACTGGAACTCGCAGCGCTCGTGGCTTCGCCAGCGCTCGCTCGCCAGATCCCAGGCGGTCCGTACGCGTTGCTGGGCGCGCTCTTCGTGTTTTTCAACAGTACGTGTCCCCACTCTACAATATTTCTCAGCTGTATTGCTCGCTGTCTGTTTGCGTGAAGCCTCACTTGTTCTGTTGCGTTTGATGCAGAATACGTCCCCAAGCTCTACCCGCGCAACTTTAGCTTCTCCGGACTGAACTTCTCGGACAAGTCGTCCACGTACCTGCTTGTGATGGTGGTACGTGTCCTGGATACCCTCCGTGTTGACTGGTTTTTATCGAACCTAAACTTAAATTTATGTCTGATGAATCGATGCAGATGCTCGGCCGCAACCCTCGCTCACTGCTCCAGTTCGTCCCAGGCGCACTGCTAGGCTTGCTGTTCAGTTCCACGCCACTTTCGAAGCTCCGTCTACCATCGTTCCTCTGCAGCTTGTTTGGGGTACGTCCATTATGCACGCCTTTTATTTGCAAGGATGCTGTTCTCACCGTGGAATCTTCGGGTCTTTGTTGCCATCACAGCTCTTTCACCCGCTATTCGACGTCGTCCCGGCTAGCGTCATCGCGCTGCAGCGTCAGCGCCGCGTTCTGGAAGCACAGCGTCGACTCGGCGTGCGCAACAACCAGCAGAACATGCCAGCGGGGCAGGGTTTCCGCGACCAGTTATTACCCGGCGCTGGCGGCATGATGGGCGGTGGTGGCGGAAGGGGAGGAGGTGCCATGCTGCCACCGCACATGGCGGCCATGCCGCCTACAGAGGACGCGATCCAGCAGCTCATGGTACGGGTCTTTGCAGGCGCTGATGTTTTTTGTACTTGAGTGTGCAATATGCTGACTGTTGTGTGAATTGATCTGCATGTGCAGGCGCTGGGATTCGATCGCGAGCGCTCCATTGCGGCGCTGCAAACCACCAGCAACAACGTCGAAGCTGCTGCGAACCGCCTGTTGAACGGTGTATAGAGAGAGTGAGTGACATACAGAGAGAGAGAGAGGAAGAACTTCATTGTCCACCGCAAACACTGAACCAAGCCATGTGCATGTTCACTGTCGCTGGCTGCTGCTTGGTGGTATTATTTGTACATTTTCACATCAATCTGGCATTCACACGGTGCGTGTGTGCTTCATAACTTCACGCACTTCCTAACTATTTGGTGCTAACCACCGTCACTCATGGTCCAGCTTCCTTGGTGATTTTGCTGCTGCTGCTGGGAGTCGAAGGCGAGCACTCGTTCACCTTCTGCTCTTAAAAATTGGCTTCCGAGGCCTCGCTCTTTTGCTTCTTGTCGGCAGGTGAGCTGGTCGCAGATTCGTCGCTGCTCGAGGGCGACGCAGTGGGCGACTCGACCACCTCGGTGAGCTTCCTGAGCGTGTGCAGCCAGTTGCGCTTGGACATCTTGGACTCGGCCGTGAGAGTAATAAGGTCGCCGTTGGACTTGGTGACCAGCAGCATGAGTGCGAGGTCCTGCGGTAAGCGGGCGCCGAATCGCGCGATTTTCTTCTGCATCGACAGTTTCTGCACGTCTTGCACCTGGATGACCGCGAAGTGGTTCTTGAGCCCCGTATTCTTCGCTGCGTGCACTGGTGACGAGTAGCAGAGCAGCTTGTTCCTGTAGCAAGGTGAACAGAAACAGTCAGCATCCTGAACCACACACATCATGGATTCACATGACAGCTACGCACTTTTTGAGGAGGCAGTAGAAGCGCTTGTGGTGCACGAACACGTTGTGCACCGGCAGCATAAGGTAGCCCTGCTCGTAGATTGTGTCGTCTGGGAGGCCAGCGAAGCGCGATGCGCACTGCGCCAGGTGCTTGCCGAGACTCATCATCTTGCTGAGCTCGGCGGCCGAATAGTGGTAGCTTGCCTTCTCGTCGTCCGTGGTCGTTGGGCGCTCAAACTCCTCGCCGATCTCGTCGTCGCGCGCGGGGAAGTGCACGCGCTTGTCCTGCAGGTCGGACGCTCTGCCACCGCTGCTGCCGCGACGAGTGTACTTTGGGTTATGCAGTGGATGCGGCTCGCGCAGCCCGATTGCTTCAATGTACGCGTGCCACTTGGCGCCGATGGATGACGCTGCGGACGGCTTCTTGAGGCTCGACGGCAGCGGTTCGCGGCCGCGGCTCTTGGCCATCTCGGTCCACGTGGTGGCAGTCGTCATGGTCGTAGTGCTTGAGTGGTGCTTGTGGGGATCGCGCGCAATATGGAGAATGGAGAGCTCCTCATAGTCTCATGGCCTTCTCACACATTGTGAAGCTACAGTACGTACGTTTCTTCTTGCTTGAGACGCATTTCTTTCGCAATTTGACTTGGAATTTGTATGAAAAGTGGAGAGAGAGGGCGGAAGATGGGCCAGAGCAGCTTGAAGATCAAAGGGAAAAAAAGGCAACTTGCCATTTTTATAAAATCGCCGTGTGAATATCTTGGTTTCACTATGCTGCTCTTGTTTTTTCGATACCTAAGGAATCGGTGGTACCCCCGGAGATCTTCGATTTTTGAGTCTAAATTTAGACATTGCTGTCACACTTTTTAACAAAAAAACGAGACGTGGACCTGATTTTTCAACAAAGAAACGTGAATTTTGATGGATAATTTTGTCGACGTGCGATTTGCCATTTCGCCATTTCGATAGACGCGAGTATCGCGAGGTACACAACTCAAGGTTGTGAAAGCACTTAAATGGAAAGTTGTGCGAATGAAGAGCGCTGCATCCGAGATGAAAAGTGGAGAGGTGCCCGCGATACTTGCTAGCTTGTGGCAACTCTTATCTCACACTTCGATTTTGACGAAATGGCAAGCCCAAGCTACTAAATGGATTTGAGTTCGTCCTTTTTTCGCCTTTTGTATGTTGCAGGCATTCAACAGAACGTTATTTAAGAAAGGTGACATACATGAAGGTTGTGTTGGAGATTTGTTGATCAACAACTGAGAGAGAGAGAATTACAGTTCGCTTGACATCCTCGATGCTCATGAAATCTATGGAAAAAAATATCAAAGACAACAAGAACATGACAAACATAAAATTACAGGGGAGAAAAACAAAAACAAAAGCTGAAATTCTGATTTCCTGATTTGTTTTTCATTTTCAATTTCACAAAAATGACTTCAACATTGAAGGTCATCAATCCTCTCCAACTGCATATTCTGTACGAAAGGTTCAACTCGTCCTGCACCTGAGAATCCAATGTGAAAAGAATGAATTCCGCACGCATGACGCTCTCATCTCGTGCACGTCGCCCAGCAACAGCTCCCGGCTGACGGCCACAGGCCCTCGAGACGTGTCATGGCGCCGACCTCCAGGTACACGAGCACGTCCACACCATCACTCTCTTGGAACACGACGACGCCGTCGCAAACAGGCAGTGCGGGCGACGACACCCCGAGCGGCCGCGCCCCAAAGTCCGCATCCAGAGAGCCCAGTCTGCGCCAGGAAGAGAACATGACGTCTGTGCCAAAGAGGAACTTGGTGGACGCCTCCACGTGGTGGTAGTGATGCGTGAGGAATGCGATCGTGTCGCGCAGGAACGCGCTGTTCACGCGCTGGATCGACTGGCGGATGCGCTGTGCAATTACTGCGAGATACTGCTTGGATGGCTCGTCGATTGAAGCCAACTCGGCTGCTGTGAAGCTCGAGAACGCGGTGAAGACGACGTTGCCAGCGTAATTGTCCGGGAGACAAGGCTCGAGGCGACGACGACCATTCACTGCTGTGCCGATGTTCACATCACGATCGTGACCGCGCGCCTGTGTGATCAGCAGCGTCACCAGTGCTGTCAATGCGTCCGTTGTGGTGATTAAGGCTGGTGCAATGACGCCACTACGATCGAGGCCGTCAGCGACGTAAGCCTTGAGGTGCTGGAGTTGCTCGTTGCTCACATGGAAGACTCGCTGCGTGGTTGTTGGGAATAGCTTTGCCCGAGCCTGAGACGTAGGCGCCACGCCAATGACCGTGTACTCCGGGTGGTCGAGCTTGGCAGAGTAGTCGCCGCCTTCTTTGAACAGCAAGTGACGAGCGTGCGAGATGACTGGTCGCTGACTCTTCTCCACCTGTCGGTAGTGCACTCCCCACAGCATCATGAATGTGAAACAGCCTTCCGCGTCAAACACGCAGTGGTTGATGTTCAAGCCAATCACCAGACCGCCGCCACCATCGCTGCCCAAGAACGTGCACTTCACAGCGATCAGGTCGGTCGAAGTTCGAGTCGGCACGAGTGAAAAGTCGAGCAAAGCCAGCACATCACGCGTGCTTCTTGCCGTATCGGTGTCGAATACAAGAAGCGACATCTTCTGCTGGCTGTCAGGCTGCCGAGCTCGCAGGCAAATCATTTTCGTCGCCGAGTCGACGTGCATCTCGCCACCGACCAAGAACGGGTAGTCTTCGCGCAGCAGTTCCTCGAACGAGCGTCTGAGCTCCGCGATGTCGTACGCGATGCTCTTGGCATTGGTAGCTGACTCACCGCTAATCTTCTCCTGGTCGGCTGAGAGCGGTGGAAACACGTAAAGCGCGCGGAACGAGTATGCGTTCATTCGCATGTCCATCACATTCAAGCGCATGGTCCAAGCCGAGGACTCTTCTGCCGTGGGGCTGCTTCTGCTGGTCGTCGAGGGCATCATTGAAGACTGGTTGCCTGAGACACGGCGAATAGAGAATGGCGCGCACAAAGGACAACGAGCTGGAGAGAACAGAGAGAGAAAGAGAGTGCTGTGGATAGTTCAGCTGGAGCTACACAGACTCCTTCACCAGAAATTTCCACTAGCGGTAAGCGGTATGAACCATCACTGACTCTACGAGTCTCAGTGTCTTGGGAATTACCTGCGACGTAGTGTTACTTCACATATTTGTGCTGAGTAACTACAGACTACAGTTTGCTTATCGTTCGCTGGTCGCTCCAGAACAGTACAGTCTCCCAGAGATTCAACAGTCTCGTCATTGCCTACGTCTCGAGAAACACGACCAAGTCGAGTCCCTCAGCGCCTCGA
>JAASFV010000413.1:0-23060 GCA_023334015.1 Globisporangium paddicum
AAGGAGATGGCAGCACCAGCGCGCTCTGTGGTTCACCAGCAACTCGTGAGCTCGTCATGCTTTGCTTGCGCCACTGCATACCGTCGCCATTGCTCATTGTCACGTGGTTTCGAGAAGACACGTCCTTTGTCGGATGATAATGGGAAGGCAATCGCAAATCTTCTCTTGACACAAATGGTAAATATAGGAAAACTAACTGCCTCTCCACTGAGTGGGCTCGTCCTGGCGTCCGAATGGCTGTTTCAAGTGGAGTGAGTTGAGCGTGTGGTGACTGGTGCTTGGTGTAAAAAATGCCTTTATCCTGCGACTGGCGGGCCTCATAAATATGGTACAGACATTAAGGCGAGACGAGGGCTTGACAGGCCTTACGCACAGTCCGAGAGCGTGAAGGACCACGAGGGCACGGCCATGGTCTCGTTCCAGCGCGACTCCTCCTCCTGGAGCCAGTCATTGAGCGAGCAGCGCGCGTTCGCCACCACTTTGCTCGGTAGGATGGGCGAGTCACCCTGGGAGAAGTCCTCAAAGACCATGCCGTCCAGCACGGCGCCGAACGCTGGCGTCGCGTCGTTCCACTCATCAAAGCTCAGCGGTGACAGCGCGCGCTCCGAGAGGTCGGCGGAGAACTTGTTGGACGTCGGTGCCGTGGCGTCCACGACGACCGACACATGCTTCTCTTCTTCATCCGCTTCCGTTGGCTCTTCTGGCGCCACGATCTCGATCTTCATGAGCTCCTTGGCAGGCTGGATGAACGAGGACTCGAGCGAACGGATGGCCGTCGTCGTCGCCGTGGCGACCTTCTCCTCAGCGACTGGAAGTGGCTTCGAAACCACTGGGCATGGTCCTGAGACAGGCGACGCCGGCGTTGGGTGCGCCGAGAACTCGACTTGCTGGCCGATCTTGTCGGCGAAGCGCAGGAATTCGCGGATCCAGTAGTCCGATTCAGCGGCCTTGAGCTCTTGAATGTTGAGTGAGTGGCCAAACTTGCAACGGTACTGGATGTGCCAGTAGAAGTGGTTGCGCAGACTCGACACGCGCTTCTGGAGCTTGATGTGCAGATTGTAACAGTAGTTTTTGCGGTACTGGTAGAAAAAGTTCTGCTTGCCAATCGCGTGACCCGAGTACTTCTTCGTCACGCGCAGCGGGTCACACTGGAGCAGGCTTGAGATGAATCCACGCAGGTGGAGTCCGTCCACGAGCGGCAGTGCGCCGAGCTGAAACTGCTTCATCATCATGTTGGCGTACTTGTGCTCGTCCGTGCTCCACTTGCCCTTGCGCACCATCGAGTTCTGCGCGTTTTTGTACTCGCGGAAGATATTGACGACCGCCACAGGTTCGGCGCAGACCTCGCACTGCGTGAGCGGCCACGTGAAGACGCAGCGCGGGTGGAACCGGTGGCCGCAGCCGTCGAGCTCGAGGATCGCGCCGCATGACTTGCAGCCGTCACAGCGTGTCGAGCCCTCGCTGCTGCTCTCGGTTGGGGACACCGGTCGCTGCTCGCATGGGGAGTTCATGGTGACGAGGGGCTGGTGCGTGTGTAGGTGGGGGTTGGTGGGAAGTTGGTGAATAAGCACTGCTGCCCATGGCACCACGCCATGTTGCCCCCCAATAATGAAAAACGCCAGCACGTGGTGTGGAAGGTATGACCAACACTCTCATGTGTTGGGAAAATTCTCCAAATACTGATCTCTGATTGGCTGGATTCAAAAAGCCAATCAGAACGCTGGAAATTTAAAGTTATTTGCTGAAAATGGGCGGAAGAAGATTAGAAATTTACTGATAACGAGACAATTTGAAAAAAGAATTGCGAATCTAGACGCAATTACTCCCCGCCAAAAAAGTGGGCTGGACATGCATTGGCGCGCTGTTTTCTCCACTTGTTGCACTTGAAGAGCTCTTTCTATTTCTTGCTCACGGATTGAGTATGTGGACCCTCTCAATGGTGTCAAACACAGTCGGGCGGGCTCGGAAGTCCTGTGTGAGCAGCCACCTACAGACGAAACAGGCAAAGCAGACAACACGAGTGAGAGCTGTCCTCACTTTCCAATTGGACAGGTCGAGAACAGGTCAGGCTCTCCAACTCACAGATCGACACGCACCGGATCAAGTCGCAAAAGTCAGTCGAGTACGGGTGCGTCTTCGGGAACTTGACTGCGCCGATTATCGCGAGATACGTGCACTCGACGATGCGAACATCGCCGTTGTCGTAGAAGGCGCACTCAAAGGGCGAGTACCCAAACGCCATGGCGTAGAGCAGGCACCCGAGCGACCATACTGCACACAGGATAGAACAACGCCACGGTGGTCAGGTTCTCCGATTCGAGTCCAGTCAGTCAAGCGCTCGTACCGTCAGTGCGGCTCGTGATGTTCGCGTAGTCGGGGACGTCGTACAGTTCTGCAGCGCCAAGCGATAGTGTCAGTGACCGAGGATGGCAGCAATATTGTGGTTAAGCCACGACCACAGAGCTCGATATTGACAAACCTGGCGCGCGGTACGGCATGGAGCTGAGCTGCGCGGCCCGCTCTTGTAGTAGCAGCGCATCGGTGCGCTTCGTGATCGTCACTTCGGCGATCGAGACCGAACCAAAGTCCGTCAAGATCGGCTCGTTCGCGTCTGAGAGCAGTACATTCTCAGGCTGCGATTCACGCGCACACAAGAGAAGTTATTGAGAGGAGAGCGAGCGAGCAGCTTGGTAAGTACAAGACTGGTACCTTGATGTCGCGGTGAGCAAGCGGTGGCGACTTGGAGTGCAGCTCGGCGACAGCGCGGCAGATCTTCAAAAACATGTCCAATATCTGCGACTCCGGTATCCTCATGCGGTGGCTGTCCATACACATAGATCACAGGTATCAGAATGCAGTCTTGAGAGCTACTGTAGTTTGAGCTGTTGTACCTTAGCGAGATGTCAATCATCTCTCGGAGCGTTCCGTTCTGACATCCCACACAATCGAGCGAGTGTCTGGTTAGCTCAATCAATACAACAAGGCAAAATGACCGCACCAATAACCCACATTGCGAATCAATAAGCGCATATAATACCTCCATGAACGGGAAGAGCAGGTAGTACTCGAGCGCGTTCCCATCAACTGCCAAGACCGCGTAGTCGACCAGCGGCATTATGTTCGGGTGCGCGAGCGTCCTGTGCATCTGAATCTCGCATTTGGCCATCTCGACCTGGTCCTCGCTCTGGCACAAGATCTTCTTGAGCGCGAAGGCCTCGCCCGTGAGCGTGTCGCGCGCGTTGTACACGTACGAGTAGCCGCCCTGCGCGATCTCGCTCCCTACCGCCACACTGTCACACTTGCACAGTTAGTACTGTAGCATACACACCATATAGCCCAGCAATGATACACGTAATGCGCAGGATGGAGACGTACGTTCGCCCGCTCTGCATGCTGACTGCGTGCGTGTAGCCAAAGCAGTGCATGAGCCGCTGCAGCGCGTGCAGCGGGAAGAGCGTGACGCTCGAGCAGATCGTGCCGCGCACCGCCGATGCGCTCGACACAGCTGGTGCAGTGGGCGCGCGGCGACTCGTCATCGGCAAGAAGCTCTGGCTCTGCTGCGCATGGCCGTCGTCCGCGACCTTGCTCGGGGTCATCATGGTGTTCTCTGAGTCGGAATTGCTGACACTTTATGCAAGTTGGCAGCATTATAGCAATAGACTGTCATAAAAACAAATACTGTTAAAATAGACCAGAATATGATGGAATATTCGCTAATATGACCATCGTTGCAAAACGGTGACTGGCAACGAGTGCACCATAGGCGAACAGCATGCGACGAGCAGCTTCGGACTGGACGCGATGGCGCTCGCCGCCCGCGCTGCACAACGCAACCGCTCTGTCCAGCAATAGCAGAAGCTTCCGCTTTGTCAGCAGTGCTATTGATAGTAGCGCGAGCTTTTCCACGACTGCGCCACTGCAGCGAGCGCGCGGAGCTTCGCCACCTGCCAAGAAGCATGCAGCACCAGCGCGGCGCAAGAAGAGTCTGCTCGTGGACGGCAACAACGCGCTGTACCACTTCTACAACCCGCTGACCGCTGCCGACAGGTAAAAGACAGCATTCATGACTGATGTTTGTGCTATAGCTCTGTTGCTAATGTATGTGCGGTTGATATTTCAGTGATGGCGTCCAGCGCGAGGCTGTGAACGGACTCATCCAGCTGCTGCAGCGGATGGACAAGACGCACCTGCCCGAGCACGTGTGCGTGTTCTTCGACTCGAAGCGCAAGCCGACGACCCGCAAGCTCATGGATCCGAACTACAAGAGTCTGCGTAAGCCCACGCCGCGCTCGCTCGGCTCGCAGCTCGCGGCGGCCTCGGGTGTGCTGAGCCAGGGCGGTGTGAATTGCATCACGTTCCCGGGCTTTGAAGCCGACGACCTCATCGCGTCGTACACGGAAGCGTACGTCGCCGCGGGCTACGAGGTGCTGGTCGTCTCGAATGACAACGACTTTCTCCAGCTCGCTCGCGGCACCAGCACCTTGGATACTAATACCGGAAAGCCACAGGGTGGTGCTGCAATTGCAGCCTCCGCCACGTCCGAGACAATTGAGATTACAGCTCCGAGCGGCTACGTGGAGCTGTACCAGCCCAACAAGCGCCGTTACCTGCGTGAGCGCCACCTGCAGAGCCGCTTTGGGTTGCCGCACGCGCGCCTGATCCCAGCGTACCTAGCGCTCATTGGCACGCGCTGGGGGAAAATCCCAAAGGTCGAGCACATGACAGAGGAGCGCGCTGTGGAGCTGCTCGCAAAGTACGAAAGTCTGCCGAAGCTGCTGCGCAGTCTGGACGACATCGACGACCCGGTGCTGCGCAAGAGCCTCAAGCACGCGATCAGCTCCATCGAGACATCGCACCGCATCGCCAAGCTCAACGACAAAATCCCGCTGCCCGTGGCGATCGCAGACCTCGAGGCTCCCCGACTGCACGAGCTCCAGCTCAGCGTCAAGCAGGCGCAATAGGGGCCGCTTGCATCACGATAACTCGTACTGGGGATAAACATCCCATCAAACCCTTGGAAATGAGCTCTTCACCTTGCACGCTGTGATTGGCTATTTATCATCATCGAGTGTTCTGATTGGATAAAATCACTCCCAGTTGTACCAAAATTGGTTTCCATTTCGGAACAGAAGGGTCCACTATTGAGGTCAGGGGGAGCCTTCCATTCCATCATCAGTGGTTACCACCATACGAATACAAGCAGGCAGAAGCGCGTGAAGGCCTCGTGAAGAGACAGAGAGAGTTCCATTCGCGCACGCAGTCAGTTCACACGTACACGCGTCTGCATTGGTAGTGCAGTAGGCGTCGTGCTGGTCCTGTAACTCAGGTCCTGAGCGTAGCAACAACAGAGAGAGAGTCAGACATGTCGGATGCCGACATGGCGGAGGCGCGGCCCAGCAGCAGCGGCCTGACGAGCGCCGACGCAGCCGAGCAGAAGAAGGCGCTGCTCGTGTACAAGAGCAACCAGCAGTCCGCCTCGGACGACGACGATGAGGATGACGACGAGGATGACGAGGACGCCGTGTCCGTCATGAGCGTTGCCGAGGTGGACGACGACGAGGACCTGGATGATGACGACGACGGTGGCGTGCGCGTCGAGAAGGACGACGACGAGTCCATTAACGCGCCCTCAGACGATGACCTCGACAGCACGGCGACGCCGCTGCGCGCCACGGACACGGACGAGGAGACGGCGTCTCTAACAGCAGCGCACATGGCGACAACGCACCGAGACGGCGGCGACTCGGACTCGACGGCCGCGCTCTCGCCTATTAAAACGGAGGATGGCGGAAAGACAGGCGCGCTCAAGTCGGGCTCGGACGCGGACGCGATTATCGCGGCGCGGCGCCGCACGGGCGCGCGCAAGGAGTGCGAAGTGTGCGGCGAGCCGCGCAATGGCCGTCGCGCGATGCTCTGCACGAGCTGCAAGTGCATGTATCACTCGAGCTGCTACCGCCAGCGGTTCTCCAAGCTGATCAACGCGTCCGGCAAGCAGTGGTACTGTCCCGACTGCGAGACGACGGTCAAGGCCGAGGCCGACGCCGCCGCGGCTGAGAGAGACGCGCTGACCCCACGCAAGAAGCGTGACGAAGCGGGTAAGTCGCGTGGCATGCGAGGCACGAAGGCTGCGCCCGTGGGCAAAGGAAAGGATGCAACAGGCGCCGAGGCGACGAATCAAGTCACTGGTGGTGTCGCTGGCGCAGCTAATGGCGGGAGCTCATCGGCGCTTGAGCTCGAGCTCAAGCGGATTACGGAGATTGCGTTGCGCGGCGGCAAGAAGATCAACAACGCGGTGCTCGAACACACGGAGGAGATGCTGCAGGTGACCCAGAGCCTCACGTCAGAGATTGAAAACGTCATTGGCAGTTCGTGGCGAGAGAGCAGCGAGGCACCGCTACAGAACGGCATTGTTGTCGTCAAGGGAGAGCGCCAGCCGCCGCCATTCACAATGCCCACGTCCTCATCCGTCCAGGAGCCACTTTCACCAGTCTCTCATTCGCCGATGAACGATTTCAAGCTCCACGGCAACACTGTGCTGAACAGCAGCAGCAATAGCGACTCGACCGAAAAGGATGTGCTGCTCACACGTGTCCACGCTGGGCTAGCGTCGCTCAAGAACCTGCTCCAGCAACTGCAGGTGACGGGCATCCAGTTTGAAGTCGACCTGATCAAGGAGATCAAGCTGCCGCCACCAAAAGACGAACACAAGGCGGGGGCGTCCGCATCGACGGCGGCGCGGAAACCACCGACGGCCGCCGCTGCCGCTGCTGCTGCAGCAGCGCGCGCGAATGCCATCAACAAGGGCAAGAACGGTGCCAGTCGTCTGTATTCGTCCAAGCAGATTCAAAAACTGGAAGACTGGTATCAGAAATCATCGCGTCCGGAATCCTGCGAGATCCAGGCGATGTACCGCATCATTAACAGTTACGAGTACGCGGACAAGGAGCTCCAGCCCGAGGGCATCTCGGTCAAACAGATCCGCATCTGGTTCGACAACCGTCGCGCGAAGGAGCGACTGGACTACATGCGTCTGAAGATGAAGGACATCTCCACCACCGACATGGATGTGGAGAGCGTCAAGCGCATGAAGGCCGCGTACATTGATGAAGCCAAGGAGGTGCTCGAGGCGCGCGTGTCTCGGCTGCGTGAGAACGGCAAGGGCCCCAGCGAGATTGTCGATGAAGCCGGTGACCTGCTGCTCTCTGGAGGAGACCGTTCGCTGCCGACGTCGAAGGGAGGCAAGGCGAGTCCGTCATCCAAGACCGGCGGTGCGCCTGATAGCGCTGTGAAGCTCATACTGCATCCAAAGAAGCGCATTCGCATCGACCACGTGGCGTCCGTGCGACGAGCCGTGAAGGATGCGCGCGACTCGGGCAAGAGCGAAGAGGAGATCAAGGCTGTGCGTGCATCTGCGATCGAGCGCGCCCGTGAGCGCACACACATTCCGTACAAGAATGCGCGCCAGGGCCCGACAAAGCCGCTGGGCAAGGACGAAGTCACGCACATTAAGCTCAAGATGCTCAAACAGCTGGAGGAGGACGCGTCGGCCGAGGAGCTTACGGATCTGATCGAGCTGTTGCTGTCGGTGATCATCCCGCGCGACATCCTGATAGAGTCTGCGCTCCACCGACAGCTCAACCTTGTCCTCAAGGCGCACAAGGACAACAAGGAGCTCGTGAAGCAGACGAACAAGCTGTTGGACGAGTACAACCTAATCGTTGAGAAGGGAGATTCGATCTTTGCAGGCATCGTGGCGACAGGTGAGGAGGCAGCGAAGAAGAAGCTGAAGAAGAAGGAGCCAGCACTTCTGCTGGAGGTCGAGCCCGAGGTGAGTCTCCCAGCCAGCTCACCGGGTGCGTCTCCGGACTCGCCCGCCGCATCACCCGACTCGCGACGACCGCGCGTCAAGTTCTCGCTTGAGCAGCTCGTGAAGCTTGAGAAATATTTCCACAAGGACGACACGCCGAGCAAGAAGAAGCTCGACAAGCTCGCAGACAAACTCAACGACATTGGTGGGCGGGACCCCGCGAGCGATGAGGCTCAGAAGTCCATCGACTACAAGCAGATTCGCTGCTGGTTCTACAAGCGCCGGTCCACGAACCAGCGGCCGCAGGCGCTCACGTCCATGGACATCCAGGAGGTTGACAGCTCGTCGGGGCTGAGCGAGACGGATTCAGACAGCGACAACGACGGCAGCGTGTCGTCCAAGTCGGCATCGACGGGCAAGAGCAAGTCGAGTGGTAAGCGGAAGGCGCCGTCGTCATCTGCAAGTGGCGAGGCCAAGGCCGTCAAGCGCAGCAAGAAGGACCCAGCAACTACTACAGAACCTGTGAGTACCGCGGCTGCTGCCTCTAATGGCTCGGCGTCAGCCTTGGGTGACGCAAAAGCTGCAGCCAACAAGAAGGAAGCGAAAATGAAGGACGCGTCGGGCAAGCACCCTGGTCGGATATTCAATGTCAAGCAGCTGGCGACGATCATCGAGGAGTACGAGAAGAATCCGCGGCCGAGCATCGCGCGCTTGGCGGAGCTGCAGAATATTTTGAACCAGGACGACCACGCCGATGACAATTTCGTCAACCCAACGGGTGTGACGAAGCGCCAGGTCAAGACATGGTTTTCGAACCGCCGCGCCAAGGAGCGTCTGGATTTAATCAAGATGAAGGTCCAGGATGGCGGTGCGGTCGATATGGCCGACTCGGAGACCGAGGACGACGAGCGTCGTGATGATGCGAAGCTCATGCTGAAGAAGACAGTGGCGGTTGAGGGCGACGATGCACGAAAAGAGTTCTTTGCGAGTGAGACTGGCGTGAAGCAACACCACCTGGACGCAGGAATGGAGAGCGACGACCTGGACGACGATGACCTGAGCGACGCGGATAGCGAGAAGAGCGCCCCAACGGCTGCTTACAGCAGTGAAGGCTCCAAGATGCCGAGCATGCGAATGCTGGTCGACGACGACGACGATAGCGATGATGACGACGATGACGATGATGACCTGGACAGTGACGACGATGCGTAAGGAACAAATTCATTCTAGGCTCGTGAGGCATATCGAAAGACCAAGAAACAACAAGAAGCAACACACACAAATAACTGACTTGCATAGGCTCATCCACTGCTTTCCAGCTTGTTGGCCAGCATGAGCAGCTCCTGTATTTCAAAGCTAGAAAATGATGTTTGATTTTCGAACCTTGATATTCATAACCGCCCACCTGGGGCCACGAAACGACGCGAAGCACGAATGACAAGCATAAGCTCCAGTGATCTCCTCACAGCTCACAATAGCTCTCACTGGCAATTGCAATGCCTCGTCAACACCTACTGCTCGTGTGGTGCATCGCGCTGCTCACCAGCTGCACCCAGGCCCTGTGTCCAAACGCGTGCTCGAGGCGCGGCGTGTGCGACCGCTACATGGTGTGCCACTGCTTCGAGGGATTCTCGGGCTACGACTGCTCCGGGATCGTGTGTCCCGTGGGAAGAGCCTGGGGTCGAGTCACAGGCGTAGACCACGCCCACGGCCCTGCCCCATGCTCGGCGCGCGGCTTCTGCAACCCGGACACGGGCCTGTGTCTGTGCCAGCAGGGCTTCCACGGCGATGCGTGCCAGTTCACCGACTGCCCGGACAGCTGCATGGCGCACGGCAGCTGCGTGTCCATGCGTGAGCATGCGCAGAACGAGGTGTTCTCGCGCGAGCTCTTCGACGCCTTCGACTTCCGCTACGAGGACGTCTGGGACGCCGACATGCTACTCGGCTGTGAGTGCGACGGCGCGTACTCGGGCGCCAACTGCGCGCTCAAGACGTGTCCGCTAGGCGACGACCCGCTCACAATTAACCAACTCAACGAGGTGCAGCTCGTTGAGTGCCTCACCAGCTACCAGCAGCAGACGCTCTCGCTGCGCTCGGACGCGCCACTCACCAAAGGTACGTTCCTCCTCATTTTTGGCAAGCAGTACACGCGCCCCATCTCGTTCAACGCGCTGGCGACGCTCGACTCGAACGGTCTGTCGGTCGCGACCTCGCTGCTTGCCCTCAAGGGCATTGACACTGTCGCAGTCGCAAAGACTGACGTGTCCACCACACGCGCCGACTGGCAGATCAACTACCCGGTGGCCAACTCGGCCCAGAACGCGGTCATGCCTCGCTGGAAGGTGCTCGAAGTGCAGCAATTCATCTGCGCGGCCGACGCTGGCGTCTTTTCACTCACGTTTGGCAACCAGACAGTGTCTAAGATCCCGTTCAACGCCGACATCAACACATTTCTCGCCAGCATGCTCACGATCCCGTTCATCGGCAGCCTCGACATTGTCCTTTCGCCGCCGGGCACGACCACGATTTGCTCCACGACCGGCACGTACGTGACGATCACGTTCACGCAGCTCTGGGACCGCAAATACGTTGGCGACATCCCCGAGATCACGTTCTCCAGTGTGGACGCCAAGGGCCTCGGGGCGCTCTTCCTCAATGGCGGCGACGGGTTCATTGACACCGAGACCAAGGAGGTGGTCAAGGGCCTCGACACGTGTCGCATCGTCGAGCAGCAGTCGTTCATCTGCGCGGCGACAGGCGGCAAGTTCGCGCTCACCTTTGAAGACGGCTCGCGCGTCACAGGGCTCGCGTTCGACGTCACCGCCGACGTGCTACGCGCCACGATCGTCGCGAACGTGCCCTACATCGTCGACATTGACGTCGTGTACTCGGACAGCAGTGCCACGGCGTGCACCGTCACAGGCACGACGATCACGATCGCGTTCGTGATCGTCCGGTCTACGGGCGCGCGAGGCGATGGTGACCTGGCCGAAGTGCTCGCGGACAAGACGAATGCCGGTGGCGTCGATGGCCTCAGCCATATCTCAAATCGGCTCAAGTTTCCCGCGATCGCACTCACCGAGGTCGTCAAGGGCGCAACGTGCGTGCCGCTGGACCAGAGTTTCAGCGCCGACCCGACCAGCCAGATCGTCGCGCCAGTGCAGCAGGGCGGTGGCGGGTTCACGGTCTCCTTCCGAGGTTATACGAGTATCCCGATCCCAGCACACTCACCACCAGAGGGCGTCCAGCGGATCCTGCAGATGCTGCCCAGCGTCCAGGGCGTGAACGTGTCGTACCTGGGCGCCCAGGCGTGCGAGACACCGGCCAACGTGATGAGCATCACGTTCACACAGAACTTTGGCAGGTACGTAGCAGTGATTGTTCAGTCCACTTGGCATGGACACTCTTTTCGAAAGTGGTATCCTCTTTTTAACCCTGGTTGTGTGTTGTAGCCTACCGACTGTGGTCGTGGACGGGACGCTACTTGTGCCAGACTCGAGCATTGCGGCGTTCGGCGGCGGCTTCGGCACGCAGCAGATTCTGTCAGTCGAGAGCACCAAGGAGAGCGCCGTGTGCTCAGGTCGCGGCCAATGCGACGATCTCAAGCTCGGCAAGTGCTTCTGCTTCATTGGGTACACCAACAGCAACGGCAATGGCGAGCTGGGCAACTTGCTTGTGAACCGCGGGGACTGCGGCTGCACGTCCCGTATCCCCGTCTCGTGTCCCGGGGAGCTCGCGTGCAGTGGACACGGCACGTGCTCGGGTGAGCCCAGTTGGAAATGCTCCTGCGCGCTCGGCTGGCAGGGCGGCGATTGCGCCGACCGGGTGTGCCCAACGGGGGCCGCGTGGTTCGACTATCCGCTGGCGATGAACGTCGCGCACCGGACCATGAGCGAGTGCAGTGGCGTCGGCTCGTGCGACCGAAGCAGCGGACTCTGCAAGTGTCCGCGACCGTACACTGGCACGGCCTGCGATCTGAGTGAGTCATAAAGACGCGGTGCTTTCCTATTAGCCTAGCTGGACTAATGACTTGCACAATGTGATGCTAGTGTCTTGTGGTGGCGCGTCAGCCGAGTGCTCGGCGAACGGTCAATGCCTGACGCTGAACGACCTAGCGCCGCTAGTGACGGTGAAGGGCGAGAACGCGGGCTTCTCCTACGGAGTGGACCCCAACAACCCAGCGACCTGGGACCGCAGCAAGATCCGCAGCTGTCTGTGTGACCCGCAGTTCTTTGGTTATGACTGCTCTCTGCGTAGGTTCAACGGGCCTACATTTTCTTGTGTGGGTACCTCTCTCACTCAGCAATATTGCTGACTGGGGTTCAATTGGACTTTGTGTATTCAACAGGCGAGTGCCCTCGTGGAGATGACCCCAGTACATTCGATGACGTTGTGGAGCGGCAGTTGGTCCAATGCATCGCCACGACGGGCAGCTTCACACTCACGTTCCGGGACCAGACGACCATCGGGATCTCAGTGAACGCCGACGAGTCCACCGTCAAGAGCGCGCTCGAGGCACTTTCAACATTCCAGCAAGCAAGCGTTGCGTTCTCTGGCTCGGCGACCGCCTGCTCAGCGGGCAACTCGGTCATGCTGATCGACTTTGTGAGCGAGATGGGCGACCTGCCGGCGCTCAAGGGCTCCCAGGCGCTGCTGCGTGACAGCGTGAACAGCAACGGGCAGGATGGGTCCGGCAAGCTGGTATTTGTTAGTGGCGGAACCACTCTGCAGGGCCAGCAGTCCGTGAAAGGCACGCGCGAGTTCGCGTTCTGCTCCAACCACGGCAAGTGCGACTTTGCGACGGGGATGTGCAACTGCGACGACAACTACGGCAGCAGCGACGGCAAGGGAGGCGTCGGCCCCATCGGCGACTGCGGCTTCCACCAGCTCAAGTACGTGGGGCAGCAGGCCGCGTAGAGAGGTTGTATAGTTACAGTGTAGCTCCTGGTCATCAAAACGTGTAGCCATGTTTGATGAGTTCAGTTCGTTGAGTTCAGACCACCGATATCAAATGAGAGAATATTCGCTGTACTGCACGTTGAATCCGCACTCTGAATTAAATGCTTCATCATCCAGTTTGCGACAAAACCATTCCTAATCATAATGCTCATTCCTATAAGTACTGCTTTAATTGTGAGCTCATCAAAATTTGTTCAAAAAAGCGCAAAAACTATTCCACTAGTGAAGGAATGTCATAGCCAAAATTTTCGATAAAGAAACTGGCACGGCCAGACAGTTGAGCAGGTCCGAATGCTCTCATTCGCGCACTTGCCACGAGGCACCAGAACACTCGCAGCATCTCCTACAGCCCAGCAACCATGGCCAAGAGCAAAGCCACGTGGATCTGGCTCAGCCTCGCGCTCGTGGGCGCAGTGCTGGCGCTCGCGTGGCCCTCCATCGAGCAGCAGCTGCGCGTGAGCGGTGTGCCGTGTCCGTGGCCGTTCAGCCTCTTCCACGTCAAGCACGGCCACAACAACGCGGACGTCGCGGTCGACAGCTCGCAGCTGACGGTGTACACGCTCGAGGAGCTCAAAAAGTAAGCTATATATGTGTGTACTGGTGGGAATGTGTTGTTGTTGTTTTGCTGACCGTGTTACCACGTGTCGTGTTGTGTGTTGTAGGTTCGACGGCACTGACGAGAGCCTGCCGATCTTGCTCGCGATCGGCGGCAAGGTACGGTGCTTGTGCGATGGCTGTGTTGGGCTCTCTGCGTGGGCGCGCATGCGATATTGACTGGTTGCTGTTGTGTGTGTGCAGGTTGTAGATGTGACGACGGGAGCCAAGTTCTACGGCCCGGGCAAGATGTACAGTCAGTTTGCCGGCTCGGTGCGTTCCGTCTAGTGTTTGCCAGCGCTTGTGTTGCATATCATTGTGCTATGCATTAACCCTCTTTACATTCCGTGCTGTTAGGCCTGCACGCGTGCGCTGACGCTGAGCTCGCTTGACAAGAAGGTACGACACAATGGCAGAGTGTGCTTTTTGGCTTTGTTACCAACCATGTATCTAATATGATATGCTTTGTGTATTGCGACTCTGTAGGATATCAGCGACGACATCAGCGACTTCACGGACGCGCAGAAGCAGGAGATGGAGGAGACTGTCCTGTTTTACCTCGACAAGTACCCAACGGTACAACCTCTTTGACTTCCGACACTGTGATGGACTTAACTGCTAAAACTTAACTCTGTTGCTGTGCTCTTTCTCTCCCTTGGACAGGTCGGCTTGCTTGCATAGGCGCCATTCGAGTTACTGCGCATGCGTGTTTCCTGAGCATCAATACTGTCAGCTTTCCATCCCGGTACCCAAATGAATCCCCCTCGCTCTCTCTCTCTATCTCTCTCTCTCAAGAGCTCAGCAGAAATACAGAAACAAGAGTTCCACACGCACGGCCCTTGGCTTATCTACCATCATCCGTGTTTATCACATTGTCTGTTCATCACCATCTGCACGTTTACCTTTTATTTCACGCGTCCCACTCGTAGGACTCGAGCGCGTCGACCGTGAGCTCCTTGCGGCAGATCTTGGCAAAGTCCCCACAAAGCCCGCGGAACCGGCGCTCAGCCTGACGCGTCGGCGTCAGCGCGAGCCGCATCCAGAGCTCAAACACACGCTTGCGGTCGGGTTCAGAGACCTCGGAGAGCCCCAATGCGTCACTCTTGATGGCCATGGCCTGCGACAGCGCGGTCTGCACGGCGGGGACTTCTGCAAAGGTGCTCAGGAATGCGAAGAAGAGCTTGCCGACTGCGTCAAAGAGGATACTGGGCGTCTTGGTCGCGATGGCCGAGACGATGCCGTCCACCCATTTTACGAGCTGCTGCTGCTCAGGAGGTCCTCCGAGCACAATGTCGTCGATCTGATTTCGGAATGGCGCGAGTTTGGCCTGACTCTCGGTCAGCAAAAACGTGAGGAAGATGAACACGGCGTTCGTGGACGCGCGGTCCTGGTTGCCCAGGCACGCAAGACTCAGATCAACGAGTACAGGGAACTCGCCTGAGGTCAGCACGGCCGCGGGGCAGAAGAGCAGGAACCGGTACGCGAGCTCGTAAAAGGAACGCAGCACCTCGGGCGCGTCGCCCAGCGAGTGGCTTGTAAAGAACTGGAACGACGTGCGGCTGAGCAGCCCCATGAGGTCGCGGAAGCTGCCGAGGACCTGCGCGTTCTCCTGCGCGGTCTTCCCAAAGATATCCACGGCCACGGACGCGCACTCGAGCGGCGACACGAACTGGTGCTTCTCAAAGACGTGCACGATGAGGTTGGCGATGAAGCCCAACTGGCTGGCCATCTCGTCGCGCAGGCTCTGCAGACACCAGCCGTAGAACTGAAAGAGCGCATCCATCGTGGGCTCGTGGCTGCTCAGGCGCGGCACGATCGGCTCCAGGTGCGGCCAAATGTGCTGCACGGCGGACGACGTGACGGTCTTGCCGCCTGCGATCTCGGCTGGGGCGTCCATGAATCGCACCACCTTGCTCAACACCTGGAGTTCATTGCACACGACAGTCGGGAGAGCCTCGTCGCCATTCGCCGTCCCCAGAACGTGGTCGAGTCTCGTGAGCGAGTCATTCAGCAAAGCCTGGAGGACTACCGAGCAGTGGACTGACACAGCTGCTGACCTCACGAGGCCTTCGACAATGAGCAGTCGGTCCTCGATCGCCATCTGGCCTCCAGAGCTAAAGTGCTTAATGCTGGCCACGAGGTAGTCGGGCGGCAGCTGTGAGAGGCAATCGGAGCACATGGTCGCGATCTGCATGAAGCTCTTCGCGGCGTTCGAGCGACTCGCCTCGAGACCCAGGGCGCTGTCCAAATACTGCAGGATCGCGGTAATGACTTCGAACGAGCCGCTTGCCTTCTTGTTGAACCACGATCCGAACTGTCCGAGGAGCTTCGCGGCCGTGGTCACGACCAGCACATGCGGCGCCGATGAGCTCAGCACGTGCTGGAAGATCTGCATGACTACCACATCAAGCTGTTCGCGGTTCTTGCCGCTCGCCAGGCGCTTCTTCAGATCGTCAGCAATGATCGAGAGCACAAAGAGACACGCTTCGACGTTCTGCCAGTCCTCTCTGGCGCCGCTGAATTCTACTGGTGCCGATGACGAAGAGGAGGAAAGCACCGAGACCAAATGCGCCAGCATTTGGTCGCTCAGCAGCGAGAAGATCGCGAGGAACGCGTCGCTCACACCCTGTGAGCCATTGCGAAATGCGAGCAGATCGTCGAGCTCCAGCTCGTCCATATCGCTCGTGTCCTGCGAGAATGTGCACTGGCTCAGCAGCACTTGGAAGAGTTGGCTATACGCGTCGCGCTGGAAGTACACGTGGCGCTCGGCGACGGGCTCCTCCTGGATCAGCAGCCAGAACTCGAGCGTGAGCGACGCGATCTGGCGCCGTGGGTGCGAGCCCAGGAAGAGCATCATCTCACCCAGAGCCACGGCCTCGGGCACAGCGCCCTCGACGATCCAGTCCACGTACGTCTCGCAGAATGTCGACACGACGTCGGTGATCGCGTGGCTGATCTCGTCCTCTTCCTCCACGAGCGCACTCTCGCAGGCCGCGCGTGTCTTTAGAAAGCCGTTCGCGATGGCGCAGAGCGCTTCGTCCTGATCCGACGACGTCGGGTACTCGGCGACCGTGACCACTTTACACAGGATCTCGGCGCAGATCGGCAGGTACTTGGACTTGGCGCAGAGCGCATCGATGAGCGTGAAGAGCATAGCGCGCTCGTGCAGGTACATGGCTGTGAGCGAGATGCCGGCCTTTTTTATCCACGCGTTGAGGCACTGGAACGCCTCGCTGTGCAGGTCCACGAGCTGCGCGCTGTCGCGCGTGGACACAACCGCCGCGACGCCCTGCGTCACGTCCTTGCTGAGCGCGTACAGGTGCATCTCCATGGCGTCCTTGGCCGCGAACGAAATCTCAGCGTCTTCCATTTCTTCGCACACGCAGCGAGCAAACGTGAGGAAGAAGAGGAGCTGCGCGCGGTCGCCATTGCCAGTTGTGGCAGTCGCCACGAGACTCTCGAGCAGCGCCTTGCACTCGTCCGGCGCGGAAATCATAACGACCGCGTAGATGGAGCAGAGTTTGCTGAAGAGTGCGCTCTGGAAGGCGCGCCGGCCGCTCTGGAGGTCCTCCAAGACGCGCAGGATGGAAGCCGCCATGGCCGGTTTCGACTCCTGCGGCACCTTGACCCACTCGCGCCGAGCCTATCCGGATTTCAACATAGTAGTGTAAGCGTGACAGAACAGAGAACTGGTATAGCGAGTGTATATAGCTAGAGATATGTGTGTGTACCTTGGTGTGGACCATGTTGGCCGCAAAGAAGAGCGCCTCGGGCGGCAGGTTGAGCGACGTGTCGAGCAGCAGCTGGAGCCCCACGCCCCAGGCCGCCTGCACATACATTATACACACATAGGCGCAGCGGTATACACGTCAATATATCAATTATACATGCATACACAGCAACAGTGCAGCACATGCGCCGCACCTCGGAGCCAGCGAACGCGATGAGGAACTCGTTCGCCTCGCGCTGGCGCTCGACGCCTTCCTGCAGTCAGTCAGTCAGTCGCAGGTGCACAAACGCTGCTAGTCAGTCACGAGTGTGTGTGTGTGTGTGTGGAGCAGACGAACGGTGGGCGCGCACCATGCCGTAGAGCGCCTGGATCGCGCCGAGGACCATCACCAGCATCGCATCCGTCGAAGCCATTGCTGTTGTGTCTTTGACAACCGCTCATCAGTCATAAATTCAGGCATCTTGTTTTTTTTGTCTATAAATACGCAATCTTCTCAAATCTTCCCAGATACTGATAATCTGAGGCTCACGTCAATTCGCCAGAACTTGATAGTTTCGATTGTTTTGGGGAACCGATCCACAGCCTGAGATGAAAGTTCCAGATAGCCTGACTTGCGCAATCATGAGACATGCTACAACTGTTTACACTGGACGGAGGGATGATATTTTCCAAACAACAAGAGACCTAGCCACCAAAAAGCAGATCGCTGAATGCGGAGAGCAGCAGCAGGGCACAATCAGCGTGCAGACCGTGTCCAGTTTGCGGCAGGAATCTACCATTGATTGGGCACCCGACGACTCGTGCTGCAGATAGCGACCTCGCCTGGCGGCCACTTCCACGTAGCTTTCTCTAAAGACCGACCGCGTGATCATTCAGCGCATACGGGTGCGTTCTGCTTATACTGTATTTGCGAAGATGGACTTGGTTAGTAACACACTCTATGAATTGTATGTGTAGACCTTGGAAGTTGTGCTCGTGCCCACCATGGCGCCCGCGATCTAACTGTGTCACGATGAACATATTGGTCATATGCAAGAGCAACTTTCCGACCCAAAGTCGGTTGGACCAAACTCGAATTATAGGCCGCGGTGCTGAGCCAGCTTTGCACGTGGGACTACTTCTCAGCAAGGTGGACAAATTTAATTATGAAGACAAGGACCATTCACGAGTTCAACACGTCACGGGACGAGCTATGCACCTGCCTTCACGAGACCACAGTGAAGTACATCACGAATAGCTACATGGGTACAAATCCATCAGCTTAAAGTGGGACAAAAAATAGCTGGTTGATGTGTTGTACCGCCAAGCATGACGGTAAGCAGTCAACGAGAATGCTGGTATCGCTACAAGTGCTATGTTGCAGAAAATAGCAACCTCTGAATGGGTTAATACGTGATAACCCGTGCGCAGTCGCTGAGCCCGAAGGCCGTCAGTAGGCAGAGCTCGTAGCTCAGTATGCAAGCACATTGATGACTGCTGGTGGTGTATGGCGCCCTCTCACGACGCACAATGCTATGCCTGTTGTTGATTTATATCTAGTTGCGCTCGGTCGCCATTGTTCGGCGCCTAATTTTGAACCCGGTGACTCTCTACCTACACACTTGAACATGTGAGCATTGGCTCGAAAGACGCGCTGAATATCGCCACACATTTCCAGAATCTGCACGTGAACCTCAAGACGTTCGACCCAGGCAACAACAGCTGAAAAATCAGACCATCAAGTACTCGTTCAGTGTCTCCTCAACGGTGCACACCATAGCACTAGAACCTATGCCAGCTGCCCCGGGTGTGAGCGTGGTCGCGATCGCGTGTATGGACTCGAGCACACGCGAGTGCGCTGCAACCAAATCGTCGACAAGTCGAGTTCATTGGGAGGGCTGCTGTGCATCGCGACGCCGCTCAAGCTGTATAAGGTTGGCAAGTTGATATCAACCCAGCGGGCAGGGACGTCTGCACATGTCCAGCTTGATCAACCGCCTCGTCTACATCTGCATCCTGGTGGTCAACACGTACGAGAGGTAGCTGTGGCAGCCCATTCTCATGAAAACTGCTGGACGCCTTGCAGCACGGTGACAGGGCTGTAAGGGGACTTTCTCAATGTCAAGCCGAACCACATGCTACTGATCAGGGTCCGCACGCTGATTGTGTCGTGCTGCTGCGTGTGCCTTGTTGCTGCTCTCTGCGTTCAGCGATTTGCTTTTTGGTGGCTCGGTCTCTTGTTGTTTGGAAATTGTCATCCCTCCGTGCGGGCGGGTGGGTGGTTTTGGAAGAAGGATTGTTTACACGTCGCAGCATGTGTAGGTTGATAAGTTCGTCTCTAATTTATTATCAATGATTGCGCAAGTCAGGCTTTTCACTCAGGCTGTCCCTGAAATGCATCACAACTATCAAATTCTGACGAATTGACGAGCAAACTGGCCGATCGCTTTGGTTGGTCGTCGCACAATCTCCTCTCTGTAGTTTAGCACCCACAATATAACTGGCTCGGGAACGTGTCTGAAACGGTGTCTGCTGGACACTTTTGCTTCCGTCAGGTTTTCCCACCTCAAAATACGATTTTTACATCGCATTTTTTACCGTGTCGTCCAAACTTAAATTGCTGCGGGACACTGGGCCTCGGTTGCTAAGCATCTGGCTCTTTTATGAACACCTGTCCCGTGTGTCCCGAAGAGTGCGAACCACACGACGTCAGACCAGAGCGCCGCCGAGCGAAGCGGGGGCAGGTGCTCTGTATCTGGACGAGTGTGTGTGAGCATCCGACATATGCAGAAAAGCTGCAAGCCAGCAAATAAAAAACCTATACAGACAAGCTTCAAACCAGCAACAACAACAACAAACGCCCGCAGAGCGGGCGTCGCCCGGCTTGTCATTTCAATATGTTGACAGGCTTGTCGTATAATAAAACATCACCTTTGTCAAATGTCATATTTAAAAGCACCTATTTGTAATTAATGATTTGGGGGGGAAATGCATTAATTAAAAAGAAGGGCTTTTATTTGATTAACTTAACATAGTAAAAAAACAAACTTATGTTGCCCTTGGCGACTGACTCGCTTTTCAATGTTTTGTCTGATATCTTGTCTAAAATAGTCACTTTGACAAATCATAGTAAAACCAAATCAGTCGTCTGAGGCAACATTAACTTCTGAAACTTGACCTCTGTCGAAAATGACTCTCGACAGGGATGTTTCTTCAACTCTGTAACGAAAAAGATGGCGAGCAGCACCAGCAAATCCCGACGAGCTCCGCCGCTGCTCTCGGCCGCGACCAAGTCGGTCATTGCCGGCTCCATCTCGGGCATGGCAAGCGTCGTGGTGTGCCACCCGCTCGACACAATACGCACTCGGCTGCAGATCTCTCCGCTGCGCTTCAGCGGCTTCGTCGACTGCGCGCGGCAGACTCTCAAACGCGAGGGCGCACGCGGGCTCTACAAGGGCTTCCTGCCGCCGTTCTTCAGTCAGGCAGTGTACAAGTCTGTGATCTTCACGACGTCATCCAAGTTGCGCAACGACGTACTCCCGCGCGCACACCTCAGCCCCAGTGTGGTCTCGCTGCTTAGCGGCGCGATCGCCGGCGGACTCAACGCGGTCCTCGTCACGCCCGTGGAGCTCATCCGTAATCGGCTGCAGGTCCAGTACGAGAGTCCGCGTGCGAGCCGAACGTACCGCGGCGCAGTCCACTGTGTCACCCAGGTCGTGAAGCGAGAGGGCGTGCTCGCACTCTGGAAGGGGCTCACGACCACCGTGCTGCGCGACTCGCTCGGCGTCGCGTGCTATTTTCTTGGCTACGACTTTGCTCGCGAGTGGCTGAGCAAGATTCAGGCTTTCCAAGGACGAGACACTGCGGTGCTGCTGACCGCTGGCGCCTTCGGTGGGGTCAGCTTCTGGGCGATCGCGCTGCCCTTCGACACGGTCAAGTCGCTCATCCAGGTGGACGGCACGCGCGGCGCCTACACTGGGCTCGTGGCCAGCACATCTCGACTCGTGCGCGAGCATGGCGTCTCGCACCTCTTCCGCGGCTGGCAGGCCGCGTTCTCGCGCGGCATCCCCGGCGCTGCAATCACATTCTGGGCATTCGATCGAACGAGCAGGTACTTGAACGACCGCGAGGCTACTGAATCACAGGTAGATTAACACAACTAGCAGGATGGGGGTAACCAAAAGCCTAAACTCTTTCAACTGAAAACGAAGCAGTACAAGTGTGTTGAGTATCACATAGTTGCCTTGTCGTTTGAACAATTCACTCAGGGGGCGTGCTGACTAAGGATGGCCGCGAGAGTCGCCACGCGCCTGCCGAGGCCGACCGCCTTGTCCTTGAACATGGAGTGGACTGCGTCCGGGTCCGTTGGGTAGCACAGTGTCGGGAACGCGTTGCTGTTCGGCTGCACGTGAGCCAGCGGCTGGAACGGGCCTTCAGACACGACCGCCGAGGCACCAAAGGCGCTCGTCCAGCGCTCGCCGCCGACGATGATCATGCGGAAAATCATCATCGAGTGCAGCAAGTTGACCATCGTGAGCTCTTCGCCGGACGAGATGCCACCACCCGTGACGAACACTGCGCCGATCTTGCGGCTCAGGTCCGCTGACAGCGACCACGAGCTCAGAAATTCCGACATCTGCTCTTAGCATACGCACAGTTAGCAGTACACATAAGGGTGAGCATGACTACAGTGGCAATGAACCGTTAGATCAAAATACACAGGCAGCTAGCTACGTACCTTGGACTCGACGTTGGCATTGATGACGTGCGAGCCCAGGATTACGGCGTCGGCCCAGAGCACGTCCTCGGAAAAGCTCGCGTTCGCGACTGTGCGGACACGCAAGTTGGTGTCATTAGTGACCACGCTGCGCACGCCCTGCTCGACCGCCCCGGCGAGCTTGGATAGGTGCGTGCCGTTCGAGTACACGACCAAGACCCGAGCTGGCACTGGGACGCCACTGGTGGTGCCATTCACGATCCACGGCGAGCTGCCCTCAGCGGCTGCTGCAGTTCCCGATGCGCTGTGGTGGACCGTAGGCAGCTGCTGCAGCGCCGCAAGCACCTGGTTCGAGACGGCGATTACGCGCACGAGTCCGAGCGCCGTCGCCAGGCAGAAGAGCACGAGGCCGATCGCGCCGAGGCGGCGCAGGTCCACGCGCGTGGACTCCCGCGCACGACCGCGACGCACAGGCGGGAGGCTGGTTGCAGTTGCGTCGGGTGTCTCTGCCGTCGTGGTGAGCAGCGGCGTCCTGTCGCCGGCGTGGAGAGCTCCTCGCGCGTTCATATTCTCTGCTTTGGATCGATTTTTACGGGACTGATTGGCGTCGGAGCAGGTGTGTACTGTGAGCACTTTGCTAAGTGCGAATCGTGCTCCACCAGAGTTCTGCGACTCGTGAGCTACGTGTATGTGAATGAATGCATCAAAGCACCATAACACTACAAGCTAGCTCTCCATGGACTGAACAGCAAATCCTTGTTTATTGTTTGTATGTTATGTTGCTGTTCTCAGCACATGCACTTTGCTTTTCAGCTTCCTATGAAATTTATAAAGATATACAAAATAAAAGACGCGGTGCACCCGTGAACCACCAGTCTCAGTCTCACTACCTAGATCATGGTGGCGTTCAGCTGCACCTGCATCCACGTGTCAGTCGCCACACAGATGTAGAGGTACGCAGTGTCGTATCGGAGCGTCCCTTGCGCGCACGTGATCGACGTTGGCCGGTTGCCGCTGCTGCCGAACACGACCTCGCCCGTGCCAGTGAAGCTGACCTGGTCCGCGCTGTTGAGAATGAGCTTCCGAGACGAGATCGTCAGGCCAGTGCTCAGCGACTGGCCGGTCATCGTATGTGAGATCGCAGCCACGTCATCGTTGAACTTGAGTGTTTTCGAGATCTCGACTTGCTCGGTCGACGCTCGGACGCGGAAGATGTCGTGCTCGACGGAGCTCACCGTCGCTGTCACCGCCAGGTCGTGCGAGTCGACTCGCAC
>JAASFV010000414.1:0-23047 GCA_023334015.1 Globisporangium paddicum
AGGAAACGTGGTCGGAAAGAGCTCTGCGTGCACAAACTTTGTGAACGGCTTGTGTTTCACAGCACTCGCAGCGGCGTAGATCTCCGCCGATTGCTTCATCGCTTCCTCGCTCAACTCGGACCGGCCCTTCTTCTCCAAAAAACTAGTCCACCCCATGAATATGGACAGCACGCACGCCGAACAGTCAAGCCAACATGCGCTTTAGAGGCTGCTTTCCAGCGCTTTGAAGCATCACTTTGTGTTGTTATATCGGTGGCACTTTTGAGAAAAACAAAATATATTGCCGCAAATTTGAGCTCGCCAGATTTTTGTCAGCCTGTATGAGAGAAGCCATTCTTTGGTGGCAGTTTGCTTCTCTTCTGTCGAGCAAGTGGCTTTGAGCAGCTCACTCTCCAATCCGCCGCACAAGCACTACAAGCCCAAGCTCCAGAGTACAAGCCTTTGCACCATGAGTATCTTCAAGCGCATGAAGCACACGTTCAAGGAGATCGGCGGCTGGTTCAAAGACATCGGCAGGTGGTTCAAGAAGAGCTTCCGGAAGCTCAGACGGAAGGTCGAGTAGGGCACCAGACGCCTCCAGTCACTCGCTAACAAGACCAAGACCAAGCCCAAGCCAAGCCCAGTCGACAGGACGACGCGTACAAAGAGCTCAATCGAACCAGCTCAGCTCAATAATATATTCACCACTTCTTGCTTAATGCACTCCATTACACTTAAAACTAAACAATGCAGCTCATGGGCGTGTCGTCAAAGCCGTCGAGAGACCGGTTGTTCCCGCGCGTGTGACTCTCCTGGGCCAGCAGGGCGGCCGTGAGCACGTTGTCCTCGGGGATGGGCGCATGCTTGCGCGACCGGAAGAGCCGCTTGACGGACTTTTGCTGCTGCAGCCGCTGGCCCAGGCGCCGACATGCGCACGCACCACTGCCGCCGTGGCTCGTGGTCCCGTTGGCACTGCCGGACTCGTCCTTGCTGCCCACGATCAGGTTGGTAATACTCTCTGTGGTGGATGTTGTGTCCCAGAACTCGGCCCCGGACGCTGAGTCATTGCAGCCGCGCTTGTTTGTTGCCGGGAAGAGCGGCCGGCCGAGCCAGGCTGGGGACCCAGGAAGAGCTCCATTGCGGTCCGGCGGTGAGTGACGGTCCTGAGCTACTAATGGGTGGCTGTGACGCACCACCTGCTCGGCGCTGCCCTCGAGCATCGCGAAGGGCTGACAGAGGCGGATGTGGTCGTCGTCGAAGAAGAAGAGCGCGTCGCTGCACTCGAACGACCGCGCGTGCTTGGCGTGGTGCAGGAACCCGGCGTCCATGAGCATGTTGCCCAAGCGCAGACCCTCACTTACGGTTGACACGGAGTGTAGGTTGTGTAGCTTCTCCGAGAGAGCGCCACCGCTCACGCTTACGACCATAGCATCGCCGACCTTGACGAGCGTTGCGCCAGGCGCGTGGGCCTCGAACTCGTCCTGCAGCTCGGCTGCGAGCGTGGCCGCGACCTCCTCCTGGATGCGCTCGAGTACCTGGACGATCACAGCCGCGGACGGCCGGCGCCAATGGTCTGCGTGCCAGCTGCTAGCGAGCAGCTCGCGCAGTAGCGGGTGCAGCAGCGGGTCGAGCTCCGGTCGCTTGCCCGCGATCACGGACTCGAAGATACGCAGGTGGTTGTTGTGCGAGCTCGGGTACTTTTCTTGGTCTGGGTTGAGCACGTCCCACATGGTGATCGCGAGCGAGTAGACGTCCGCGGCCTCGCCGTAGTTCGCCAGGCCGCCGCGGCCGTTGATCATCTCGGGCGCCATGTAGTCCACAGTCCCCTTGACCGTCATCTGGAGCATCGACCGTGGGGCCACGGCCGGTGGTAGGCGCCCACCATACATGCTCTGCACGGCCGCGAGCGTTTTGGCCTCGTCACGCTTGGCGGCCTCGTAGTTGACATATGCGGGGGACTTGGGTGTTGCGTGATGGTGCTTTCGACCAGCACTCACCGTCTCATCTTCAAGGTCGCTGGTCTCCTGAGACTCATCCGAGGCCGCCGTGCCATGGCCACTACTGTTGTTGTTGTGGCCGAGCTTGGGCAGGAACCGAGATTCGCCAAAGTCTGTGAGCTTGACCGTGCCCTGGGCGTCCACGAGGAAGTTGGCAGGCTTGATGTCGCGATGCACAAACGCCGGCGAGAAGCTGTGGATGTACGCGACCGCGCGCGCCGCGTCGAGCATGTAGCTCAGGTTGATGAGAAACTGCTGGCGGCCGCGGCCAGCTTGCTGTTGAGCTCCTGGTGCTGGGCGCTGCGCCAGAGCCCAGGTGACCTCGTCCAGCGAGCCCAGACAGAGCTCGGACACGAGGCAAATAGTCGGCGGCGAGACGCACATGCCGTGGAATTTGACGATGTTCGGGTGGTTGAGCGCCCCGCAGAGCGCAGCCTCGTGGGAGAACTCGGCCACCGTGTCCTCCGTGACCGTCGTGGGCGTGTACACCTTGACCGCGACCTGCGTCTTAGAGTTGAGCACGCCCCGGTAGACCACGGCGCTCGAGCCAATACCGATACGCTGCTTGAGTTCCAAGTAGGCAAAGTCAATGATGTACTTGCGATGCATCTCGATGAGCACGTGGAGGCCCTCGGACGAGAGGTGCTCATGCACGTGGGACTTCTGCCGAAAGAGAGCCTGGAGCGCACAGGCTCGCTGGCCGAGCCCGCGCCAGTGCTCGGTATCGGCCTTGAGCACGTGCCAGACAAAGAGCGGACAGAGCGAGCCGACCGCGAGCTCAGCGTAGGCCAGACCGAAGCCCAGGTCGACCTTGAGCTCGTTGAAGGCCGTACTATAGGCAAAGTCAAGCGCGTGCTGGCTGAGCGCAAATGCGCAGTACCGTCGCAGCGCTGTCGTGGACGACCGCCCGGGTGGCCACACCATCACGTACACGTAGAGCGGCAACACGCACGCGTGTGAGACGGTCTGGACCCAGTAGTTGCGGTTCATGAGGCTCAGGTCGAATGTGTTGGTCTGGATGTACCAGACAATCGGCAGCGTGTACGTCGAGAGCACGAGCGTGAGCCCCACGGCGCGCACGAGGGCGGGGATCGTCACACTCTTCTGGAGCATGAACACGATCACGAGCAGCAGCACAAACTGCCGGCCGGCGTAGAAGCTCTCCGTGTGCATTGACGGTAGAGTCTTGGGGTAGAACTCGATCGAGAAGGCCACGATGAAGTAAAGACAGTAGCTACCCGTGGTGAAGCCCAGGATCCATAGGAGCGGCTCGAAGGCCGGCAGCAGCGTCTTGCGGGCCGCGCTCGAGTCCCCTCGCAGCGCGCCATTGCGGTTCAAGCGCAGATAAATGATGAGCGCGATGCAGAGTACGCAAAGCACCGAGTAGGTGACCAGGAGCACGATTGAGAGGCCCTGGATTTTGTTCTGGATGTAGGCGGCGATGGCCGCGTAGATCATCGCGAGCTGCTCCGGCGGGAGGTCGGTGGGGATGTCTGCGAAGTCCATTCTTGAGAGGGCGATTGGGGTGCGCTGGACGAGGCAGATTGGGATCTGAGGACTAAGGCTCGTAGGGTTATGTAGCATTGATGGAGTGGCTGGAACATTATCTGAAGTGCTACATGGTATTTCCAGAGAAACAAGGAGAGACGGTGGGCCGTTCTTTCGGTGATGCAACGGGTGACGAGAGCCTGCTCGCTCTTTCGTTTTCGCTCGCGTCGAGTGACTGGAGTCAGCCATTGGTGCTGCGTGCGCGAGGGTACCGATTCGATATGGAGCAGGTGAGCTGATCAGGATGGCAGGCGAACGCATTTGCTGAGACCAAAATGGAGTGAAGTGACTGACTTTGTCGAAGGACATCCGAAAGATGGAAAGAAAACAGTTTACGGCCCTTGAATAAGTAAAAAAAATCAAGGGATCTTTATTGGCCGCTTTAGATTCGAACGAAATCAAGATAAGATTCCGTCACGAGTTGAAATGCAAGGTAAAATCAACCAGGTTAATTTCAAGACGCGATCTGATAGAATCATCCGACGATGTTTGATATTGGCTAAAAACGCGTGAGCTTTGACCAATGAGGTTCGAGTATTTATATTTCAACCAGTAAGAAGACGAGTTTTGTAAAACGTACTGTGTAAAATACTCGAATTTTACGAATATCAAGATCAAGATCAGAGGCATTCAATAAAAATTACGTGTTCGATTCTAATCTTGGCTTAATTTTTTGAAATCCAATGTAATGGTTTTTTTTTGAAAATGACGATTTTGTTGAAAACGAGTGTAGATTTTCTGGAAAATGGTAATATAAGTGAAACACACATTATATGCCAAAAACAAGCGAAGAAACAGTTATTCAACTGCAAAAATCTCGTTCACATGTATGAGACACATTTAAAGTGCCTAAAAAAGTGTATTATATGTGTGCTCAAAGAGCTCGCGCTGGGGCTTGAGCTGGCTGCAGCTGGGCAAGTACAACCTATACGCGCGCAAGGTGCTGCAGCCGCCGTGGCGCTCGTAGTGCAGTTTCATAGTGCATAAATCTAGAGCTTCCCGTGCAACGCGAGGCATTATTTTGACTATTAAATCTAAGAATGGCATTTTATTTTGAGAAGGAGTATATGAACGAGCCAAATAATTCAAATATCCAACGCAGATATATACGTAGAGATCGCATTTTATTCACAGGAGATAGTAAAATTGTTGATCTGGCCACTCAACATCAAGCTCACTAATGAAAGGACTTTGATTTTGAGTGACCTAAAAAGAACGAATCGCGGACTCGGAATGGCTTGATGTATTTTGATGCGAAAAGGCTCGAAATGTAGCAATCGTGTATGTAATTTCATTTCTTAGATTCCCCATCGACGCAGTTCTCCTCGGCCTCATCGAGGAGAACTGCGTCGTGAATATATTTCTATGCACGATGAGACGTTTATCAGTGTGATGAGATCATCACTGCCGTGTCTAACTACTACCTCTGGACCAGAAAGCTTGGGATATATGTTGTAGTACTATTTTCTTTATGTATGAGCAGTCAACGATTGCCTGGTTTAGTTTGGTACGTTGCGCTTGAGCGTTGTGCATTTGCTGGTATATTCACGTTCCACATGTAAAAATTATTTTCAATTTATTAGGTGATCATATTTTTTCGGGCACATCAAAACTGGTTATTAATATGGCTACAATGTAGATGATTCCTTAGATATTCAGAAATATGTTGTTCCGGGTCGAGAATGTTGAAGTTGGTCCCTGTTCTTCCTTTCATCGGTACAATATCTTTTTTTCTCATTATAATAACTTTTGCAGTGATGTCGCCACCAAAAAAGACAGCCAAGTCGTAACACAATTGGGAAACACGTTTTAAAAAATAAAGAAGAACAGACGAGTGCTCGCAGCAGATATACAGCGCTCTTTGTATTTCTTATTTATTAGCGGTGGATTTGCTGATAAATGGATTCCGTTATGGAAACTCTGTCTTAGAGAGAATATCGATAGTCGAGGTCCATGCCTTTATGCTTCCTATTTAATTCTGCTGAAGTTTGATTTAGCATGGGGTCTTACCAGCCTTGGACCAATCGTCTACCTAAAGAGCTGCTGGACGGCGCCAACGAAATACATGTTTCCAATGCGTATCTACTCTATATGAGTCCCCGCAAAAAAACTTGTCTTACTTGCTTTTTGAGGGGGTCTTGTGGGTAACAGTTGAAGTTGATGGCTCGCATTTTGAGGTTAAATGTGTCCAAGACGAGAAAATGCTCAAACAAAAAAGCAGCCAATTTGGGGCGCAACAAGCCTCTTTTCAATTAGCTGTTGTCAGCTACCAACTTGGTCTTGCTTCATTCAAACGACGGCTCCGTGTTCGCAGTATAAAGCGCATTGTTATGGACCAAACTTTTGGCGCCAAAACTCAATTCCCTATTTGAATTTTTTGAATTTTGGTGAAGTCAATTTCAAAGTGGAATAAAAAACCACGGATAAATTTCGGTCTGTCCATTTCTTGACTTGTTTGACACACTTTCACAGCGAATTGGAAGTAATAACGAGGCGCAAACGAAAGAGCGCGGTTTCAAGATCATAAATGACCACTTTTCGAATTTGATATTTCGAAGTTTCTCAAAAGTGCGTTTTACTATGAGGTCTGTATCTCCCATCCAACTTGGCGATATTAGACGAGCGATAGTTCAAAAGATAGCCAAGATACTGGGGGGGGCTCATATGGAGTGAAGGACACTTAGATTTGACTTTGCATCACTACAGTATCGATACGATATTAGCATTTCAAGAAAAATACCACCGTGGGAAGTTGCTGTCAACGACTCCATGTCATTTCCTAAAATGAATGTATCGGATATCAGAATACCAAAACAGTAAGAAATATATATTACAGAAAAGATTGTTGCACCTCAAGCAAAAATAGATTCCCAAAATCCACTAATTTACGGGATATTATGATAGCATACTTCAACATACAAGGTCACCTCCGATTGGCCAAATTGAAATCCTTCAACAATCTCTAATTGGCTAAAACTAGTCATTTGTTTACAAAGCACTTTTGCGCAAAACACAAACTTGCGCAAAGCGGCCATGACGACGACGAAGGCGAGCCCGCGTGCGCCCGCCCAGGCGCTCGACGTGCCTCCCAATACCCCCACACAGCCGCTTAGTCTGCTGCAGACGCGTCTTCTCGAGCTGCGCAACAGACTCCACCCAAACAACAGCAGCAGCACTGGCGATGACGTTGAGGGCGTCTGGGAAAGCGCATCGCCCGCGTCTTCGTCGCACTTGTCGCTCGATGTGCTGGACACGTGCGTTCTGGATGCCACGACGTTCTTCCGGGGCTCCAGTGTGATGTACGCGCCACTAATCAACGCCTTGCAGTCCGTCTACCCCGCCGGACTCTTGTGTGACGCCGTCATCAGCAGCTACGTGGACTTCAAGAGCGCCAGTAAAGCTGATAGTGACGCGATCCTGGGCTATCTCAAAGAGCTGTACGAGACCGTGTCATCCTCGCTCCAGGCGCGCGTGATTAGCCAACCGTGCGATCCTGAGACGCTGCTGCGAGCATTCCTCACGCTCTCCAAGCTCGAGTTTGCGCGCGAGAGCTGCGCGTCGCCCGACACGAATGCGTTCATGAACCAGTTGACGCAGCAAGTCGAAGGCGCGATCGAGCGATCCCCACACCACGTGCTCTCGACACTATTGCGCTCCGCAGCTGTCGCGAAGCACAAGAATAATCACGAGAGCACGTCGTCTACTGTCCACCACCCCACGAGGAGCTCCATCACGCTCGCGTTGTCAAGCACCGTAGCGGCTCCTGATAGTGTCGTGCCGCTCGAAGCAGACGTCATCTACGGCGCTCAAGCGCTCGTCGTGGGCGTGATCCTCCAGCGCAAGCTCCGCGTGCTGCTCTTCCAGTCGGCTGCACTCGTGGACGACGCGCTGGCGCTCGTGTTCAGCGGTCTGTACAGCGGCTACGAGCCGCTCAACGCGTTCGCGCACTCGTATCTCGGCTTCTGCCTCACGCATCTCGGTCAGTACATCTCGATCTACAGCCTCGCGCCGTACTATCTGCAGGTGACGCTTGCGAAATACCCGATGGCTGCCGCGCAGGACTCACTCGCGAAGACCTGCGGTGTGATCTTTGGCGCGCTCTTCTTTGCGAGCTCAGCTCAAACTCAGCCCGTGATCAGCAGCAGCAGCAGTGCGTTGACCCAGCAGCAGCGGATGGTGCTCTGGGCCATGAAGCAGTGCTGCGACCGTGTCGCCGAACTCGTGCTCGCACCGCAGCCATCCATTTCTCCTCGTCCAGAGTCTGTCACTGGCAACAATGAAGCCTCACAAGAGCCTGAGCCTGTTGACCATGGCGCAATGAAGAGCGGAGTGTACCTGGCCGGGATCCTCTTTGAAGTCATGAAGATGGGGCCGATTGGGCTACTCGTCGAGCTCGCGATAGAGGTTGAACTCCTGCTGAGCAAATGTGCAGACAGCAGCAATGTCGCGGCGCTCCACGCGCTCAAGACCCAGTTGTTTGCGTCGATTTCGCAGAATTGCGACGCCGAGAAACGCGCGTGGCTCGCGGCCTGGTACGTGGAACTCAACAAGTTCTACCCGACTGAAGACAGCAACCGAGCGCCGCGGCAGTCAGCTGGCGAGGGGGCAATTGTGCGATCACGCCTGTGATGTTGTGAAACATGAGCCTCGTGAAACTGAATTTCTGTAACTCTAGCTTGAGTCTTGACATGCTTGGTCGATGGATAGATATCCGGTAAATTTCCACCATATCAACGTGAGTACGAAATAGATGTTGCCTATGGTATGTCGACAGGTCGCATTAAACGGTCTCAATCCGTTACAGCAACACTAAACCTCAACTATATTGGATTCAAAATGGTTTTTATCTGTTTCTATTAAAAACTTGCAGTAATGGCAGCATAGCCGTCTCGGGCAACATTACCATTCCGGCTCAAAAGCAAGCTTGTGAAACTTCTGCGAAAATTACACTTTCCTTAAAACTGCAATCCTTTTTAAAAAAATGTTTTATTTACTGAATTATCAACTCAGACCAGCTTGCAACCTAGACTGGGGAAGACATTTAGAGGCGCTTGTCGCCATCCCACTTGTAGAAACCCTCGCCGGTCTTGCGCCCAAGCTTGCCCTGCGCGACCTTCTGGCGCACGATCTCGGGCACGAAGAAGGCCGGCTCGTTCGGGTAATCGCGCACCCAGCCTTCGAGAATGAAGAGCGTCGTGTCGAGACCGACGTAGTCCGCGAGCGTGATCGGGCCCATCGGGTGGCCCGCGCCGAACTGCATCGACACGTCAATGTCCTCCTTGGTGGCGTCACCGCGCTCGTACAGCGCGATGGCCTGCGCCAGGTACGGCACGAGCAGCCGGTTAACGATGAACCCGGGCGTGTCCTTGCACGACACCGGGTGCTTGTTGATCGCGTGGACCCAGTTCTTCGCGGCCTCGAAGACCGCCGGGTCCGTCGCGTCCGTGCGCACGACCTCCACGAGCTTCATGAGCTGCACGGGGTTGAAGAAGTGGAGGCCGACGACCTGCGCCGCGCGGCCCGACGAGCCGGCAAAGTCCGAGATCGCGAGCGACGACGTATTGGACGCAAAGATCGCCGACGGCTTGGCGAGCTGGCCCAGGTTAGCGTAAAAATCCTTCTTCACCCCCACGTTCTCGATGATGGCCTCAATGATCAGGTCGCAGTCCGCGAGGTCCTGCTGGTTCGTCGTGGGCGTGATGCGCGCGAGCGTGTCGGCGATCTGCGTCTTGGCGGCGTCCTCCGTGAGCACGCCCTTCTTGACGCTGCGCCCCACGAGCTTGGCGAGCGAGCCCTCGATGCGCTTCATGCCGGCGTCGAGCCCCTGCTGGTTCATGTCGAGCGCCACGACCTCGAAGCCCGCCTGCGCCGCGGTTTGCGCGATACCGTGGCCCATGAGGCCTAGGCCGACCATGCCCACCTTCTTGATCTCAAAGTCCGATGGGGACGACGACGAGAGGCTGCGCGCGACGCAGACGGCGGGCGCGCGGCGCGTGAGCGCGGATGTGGACGAGCGTAGGGCGGTGCGCAGCATTGTTACTACGGAGCTAGTGTCGCGGAGCTGCTGGAGAGGCGAAGGAAGTGACGGAGTGAATCTTTACGAGGTGGTTGTCAGCAATGGAGCTCCTCACGTTCAACATGCATGTTCACGTCGGATCCATAAACAGAGTGCTTCGATTAGTAGCACCGTCTAGTATTAGACTGTTCCACAGTAGCCTCTACACCTCCTTTCAGGTTGTACAGTTTATGTGTTGCCAATGTGTGAAGAAGCGCAGGTTCAATGTGATGACGTTACCAGCGCATTCCATACATAAATTCCAGTCATCACCAGCAGCTCCTATCAATTCCCCATTTCTCTACGAGCCAGTGGACGCCATGGCGATCGCGATCCCCCCAGTACTCGCGGCGCTGCTCGCGCGGCTCAAGCTGCGGTACCGCGTGCTAGCGCCGCTCGCGCTGCTGGCGCTTGTGCGCTACGTGTACCACACGCGGCGGCGCCACCTCGAGCAGCTGCGCGTGCACCGCAAGATCAACGCCGAGCTGGCCCACGCGCGCCACCACGTCGCGCGTCATGAGCAGCTACGTGTGCCTGGACGTGTTCCTGAAGAGATTCTCGGCCCCGTGGAGGAGTGGCATGATGTGGCCGAGGGCGCGCAGACCCAGTCGATCGTGTACCACGCGCTGGCGGCTGACGAGCAGCCGGAGAGCGACGTGCTCGTGCTCATCCTACCGGGCAACCCGGGACTCGCACACTTCTACCTGCCACTCATGCGCACCCTCGTGCAGCGCCACGGTCGGCGCCACGAAGTGCGCTGCATGTCGCACACAGGCCACTTCATGCCGTGGAAGAACAACGGCCGCGAGTTCTCGTTCCAGGAGCAGATCGAGCACAAGTGCAACTACTTGCGCGAGCGCATCGCCGCCAACCCGGCACTGCGGCTCGTGCTCATCTGCCACTCGATCGGCGCCTTCGTGACGCTGCAGATCGCTCGGCAGTTCCCGCAGCACATCGCCAAGCTCTGCCTCATGCAGCCGACAATCACGCACATTGGCAAAACGCGCAAGGGCCTCACACTCATGCCGCTCTTCCGCCACCGGCGCCACTCGATCAAGCTCATCCACGTGCTCGAGTTCCTCTGCCCACTCGCTGTGCGCCAGTGGATCATCAGGCTCGCGATTGGCGGCAGCAACGAGGCCGTGCTCCATCACGCGACGCTCTCGCTTGTGAACCGCAGCGTCATGCGCAACGTGCTACTCATGGCGTTCCACGAGATGCAGCAGGTGGGCGACTTGGACGACCAGCTCGTTGCCGACCACGAGGACAAGACGCTCTTCGTTTACTCGCCCACGGACGATTGGGTGCCCAACGAGTACGCGCAGCGCTACCAGACGCGGTTTAGTAAGGCGCGCCACCGCATGATCCCGCAGTCCCACGGCTTCATGATGGACGCCGATGGCACGCGCGACATGGCGGCGCACATCTCACAGTGGATTGCCCAGGAACTCGACGAGCACATGTCTGTGAGCAAAGCCGCTTGAGTGATACAGTACGAAGCTTGTGAGCTTGGGCCAAGGAAAGAAGGACGATCTTGGCATGCAGTACGAGATACTGCCGTGAGTGCCTTTATGAAGCAAATCGAATGTGTATGACTGTATTTGTGTGTGACTCAATGTTGCTAAGATCTACAGGATGACCAGTGCCAATCGTCGTCAGTCAGTGATCATCTTCGATGGACGTTGTTTCATTAGCGCTCCCATGATTCGCTTGACACTCCTGTTTTTGTTTTGTTTTCTGGGCGAGTGACTAGAATACCTGGAGTGAAGTGAGGATTCGATGACAGAAACGGAAAGTTGCACTGTTGTTTCATCAGGTCTGCTCCCGTCCACTCACACAGTCAGCTACCGTTGGTCAGCTTCTCTCTTTCGGATCTCTTGAACCAGGTGGGCGCGATGTCTCAATGGCCTCAGTGGCTGTGTTGGCACAAGCTCACCGCATGCATCGAGGCGTTCCAGGTCGAGCTCCACGGTCGGCACTCAGTCGAGCGCTTCCACGCCTTCCAGCGCTACTCGCGGTCCGCAAACCGTCCTCGCTCACTGCTGGTATTCCTGCTCACGCCGCTGCCGTGCCTGGTGGGGATCATCGTGGCCGATTTGTTGCCGCTGGACCCGCCGAGTGCTGGGCTCGAGAAGAACAAGATCTTCTGGCTGCGCGCGTACCTAGGCGTCTGGGTATTCACGCTCTCGTTCGTACAGCAGTTCCACCACACGCTGCCCATGATCCCCATGACCCAAAAGCAGATCTTGGGCATTACGGCGTTCGTGGCCACGGGTGGACTCGGCTGTAGCTACCTCACAGCCGTGGCGATCGGCTTCCCGATCCCGTTCATGATGGTCACGAGCTCACCTGGATGGATCATCCTCCTCGTCCTCTCTCTTAGGTGGGCCTGGGGTCCATTCATTCGGGACCACCCAGAGATCCTGGGCGACGTAAAGAACTGCTTCAACATCTTCCAGGTGCAAATGTCGCTGCTACTCGTGTACCCGGCGTACAGCTACGTGTTCACGCAGCTCTCGGCGAGCCACCAGACCGCGTTCTCGATTGTGCTCCAGGTCATCAAGCTCGTCTCCAAGAATGTGCTGAGCAAGTTCATCTGTAACTTTGAGGATATTCAGCCCGAGGTCGTGATCTTCAACGCCGAGGTCTTCCACGCGCTCTTTGTATCCGTATGTCTCCAGAACTCGTCGTCGATCAACACAAGCCTCGCGCTCATGGTGGTCGACTTGCTCGTTGGTTGTCTCTCTATCTACGACGTGAACAAGATCGTTAACCACATCCACGAGATCGGCGACAAGATCGATCACATACAAGCGGCATCAGTCAGTCGGGCGAATTCCATGGCAGTCGTGAAGTTTCACCGCCACCAGATCGTCCAGCGGGTGCTGCACCTGGTCGAGACCAACCAATTCGTGAAGCAGGGTAAGACGGTACGTGCGTGGGCTTTCAACTCCTTCCAGCATGACAAGAGCCTCTCGAGGAGCGCGCGAGTGTCTGGTTCCGAGACTGCTGTCACCGATTCCAAGATGATGAAGCAGCTCTCAGAGAGATTTCGACCCAGACTGCCCTCTCTGACGAAGAAAGTCGCGCCCATCGCGACTGGAACTGGTGGCGTGGCAACTCCATCAGAGCCCTCCGACGCCAAGCAAGAGAAGGGGAAATGGCTCACCGCGGTGCCTCACCATTCAAGCACCGCGATCATCAGCATGACGAGCACTGATCGCCACCTTCACCACCAGCCAGCTGTTCGACTGTCGCAGCTTCCCAATGTTGAGCGTGATCTGGAACCAGAGTACGTCAAGCAGGCGATGAACTTGTTCCACGTGACCGAGTTCCTCATCCTTGTCGAGTACACGGAAGTGATCATCCCCATGGTCTACAGTGAGTCGAACGCTGTCCATATTCCGCAGTCTTCTTTGCCTGGGGCATGACCACAATGTTAATAACCCTGTGATGTGGCCATTTCGACAATGTTGCAGGCGTGTACCTGGCGGCCATGTCACACCTACCGAACTTCGTGTACTACCCACAGCTCGCGCGCATGGACCAGGAGAAGCTCGTGTTCACGATCTGGAATGTGGAGATCTACGCCATTTTGGAGCTTCTCTCGTTCGTGTTGCTGCACTGCGTGCTGCGCAGAAAGGTGCGCTTTTCGTTGCTCACGCAGCTCGCGTTCGTGCTCGAGAGCCAGTGGAAGATGGTGCAGTCCAAGCTCGTGCTCTGGGTGCTCTACATTGTTCAGTCCTCTCTCGAGCATTTCGGTACGTCGCCCTTTGCCTTGATCTGTCGCTTGAAGCTGATAATGCTCACGGCCCTCTTCTGGCTGGCGGTAGGTGCTGACTACACCTTCAAGTTCGGCTGGCTGAGGCACCACCATCCACCAGGATGAAGTTCTTTATGTGGCTTAGTCTCTTTGACAATCTTCTTGGCCATCGAAAGACTTCAGAGTTGCTCTTTCTAGTACAACAAGCTCGAGGGTTGTGATTATCATCCACCGTTTTCTCATTATAAACAACCTCTGCAAGCTGCAGATAACATACACGCATATCTTTTTCCAACATTCCCGACTCTATCACTCGCATCATCTTCATCTTCTTCAGCATGTCTGTCGCTCCTTATCCGATCTTCTGGGGGTTCGCGTGGTCCGACTTGAGCAGCGCTGGGGCGTGAGGCTGCACAAGGAGGCGACGGAGATCCTCCGAGGAGCCCTGTGTTGTGTCGCCGTGGGTTTCCCAGACGCGAGAGGCCACCAGAAGACTTGAGATCGCACCGCCGCTGCCTGGGTTCGACGAGAGCACCGAGAGGAAACGAGCCGCGTATGACTTGGTCAGCGTGCTCTCGCCCAGCTTGGACTTGGGCACCAGCGTCGACAGTAGGTTCAGCAACGAAGACGCCAACTGGGAGCTCACGGCCGCCTTGGCAAACTGGGTCGCTGCCTGGGTGTGTCGCTTTAGAGGGATCATGTGCAGACACAGCAGGAGTTGCATCTCATTCGGATCGCCGAGCCAGACGTGTGGCAGCAAGCTGGACAGGCTGGTCGGATTCATACCCTTCACCAAATTGTCAATGCACGCGGGAATCAGGCACAGGTTGCCGAGCAGCTGGAGCGTGATCCGAGCGAGCTGTCCTTCCGTGGACGCCTCAGTTCTCGCCAGGTTCTTGTACACAACCTGGAATGCGCTCTTGATGAACGGCGGCACAAGCGTCGCCAACGAGTCGACGCACCTGCCACTGAACGAGAGCATGTGCAGGCATTCAATGCAGCGCAACTGGAGCAGTGGGGCGCACGCGAACGAAAATCCCTGGGGCTGAGCCTCATGGTCAAGAACAAACAGCAGCGCCAGGATGCCATCCGACTGGATTACCTGGACATCCATGGATGGCGTGTACTGGATCAGATGACGGATCGCTGTCGCCACTGGAAGCAATCGCTGTAGCAGCACGGCCTCGAGGACTTGTGGCTGTGCTCGCACTCCCGAGAGGTCGTGCGACAACGAAGTCAATAGACCATGCATCACATGTCCATGGACGCTCTTGTTCTCCGCAGAGGCTGCCGCAGCGGCAGCGGCGGCCGCAAGCGCTTTCTTCGTGAGCGGCTTCTTTCCAGCAACGGGGATCGAGTCGGCGCTCAGGACCGGATTCTGTGTGCCAGCGATCTGCGAGTCGATGCCAATCTGTGGGTTCTCGTTGTAAAAGTTTACGTAAATGCCCGCGACGCACAACTCTTCCTTCTGCGCAGAATACATAAAGTGCGATGGGAGCTCGAAGACGCGGTGCGCATCCTTGCCGGACTTCTCGAGCGATGCGTGGAACTGGAGCGCTCGTTGCGAAATGCCGATGAGCTCCTTGCGCATGCGCTCGGTCCACATCACATGTGGCTGACGCACCTCGCTCACCAGCACTCTTAAGAACGTTTCTGGTCCTGAGAGGCGAAGGATGTCGATAAGCGGCCTCGTGAACACGCTCTCAATGGTGGTCTGCATGCGCTTGACAAAGATGGAGATCGATTCTTCCTTCGCGGACGCTTTCAGGATCTGTTCGAGGGCCTTCGCAGCACCAATACCAATGCGCTGGGAGTCTTCATCGTTCGTTTGGCCAGGGACAAAGTTGAACAGCAACAGCGTCAGGTACCAGATGATGCCATGTTCAGCAAGCTGGAGCAGTAGCACCTCAGCCATTTCACCCGAGCTACCGGCCATCTCAAACACGATCTGCAGCGACAGATCGGTGGCAAGGCGGTCGTCATCCTGGGCGAGTAACCGCGTCAAGCAAGGGAGCAAGTCGAGCGACTGAGCAGCAGCAGAGACGCGGCCATTTGGCTGATTCAACACGTTCACAAGCGCTTCCAGCACCCAGTGCGTGGTCACCTGCAAGTCAAAGCCGTTGAGCATGCGCAACGCCTCTTGGTTGTGGAAAAGCAGCTGGAGCGAACCGCAGAGCGCACGTAGTCCCAATCCAGAGCTGCATTCGTGAGCGTTCGCATCGGAGAGGGCCACTGCGAGGTTGATGACGCGAACCGCGCTGCCAAAGGTCTTCACGAACGCGCTCTTTCTCGCGATTGCCCCACTGACGTCCAGAATGCTTTTCGCGCTTCTCGGTTTCCCGTCGCGCAGCTCCATGATACACTTTTCCAGCGCCTCCAGGATGTACGCAAAGTTGGTCAGGCTCGTGATGCTGGATGAGTCTGGGAACCGACGCAGCAGTAGTGCCGTGGCATCCAGGAGCAGCACTGCATCGTGTACCGAGAGCAGCTTTGTCGTGAGTCCTTCGCTCACCATCGCACCTCGGGCTGTCAGCAGCGCCTCAGGGTGCACCCAGCGGTTGATCGAGTCCATCAACGCGGACAGGAACGCAGTCTCATCGTTGATCGACCACCCAGGAAAATTCTTTTCGTCCAACAGGTTCTGCAGGTAGTACTGGTAGCACTGCAATGCGTGGACCTCCTTCGGGTACTGGATCAGTGCAACGCACGCTTCGTGGTCAGACTCTTCGACGTTTGAGATGTAAAACATGCCGTCGGAGTCCTGGTGGTGCACCATGAACTTCTCAATGTATGCGACCATTTGTTCGCGCATCGTCGCGTTCCAGACAACTTCCGGGTTGTTGGAATCGGAGAAGAGCGCCTGAGCAAACCGACGAGGGCCATGGCGAAGCAGCTGAGCAACCATCGAGACTGGTAGCAACCGAACGAGCCAGCTTTTCAGGCAAATGCGCGTGAGCGGGTCTGGCGAGAAGACGCCCTTCTTGTTCTGTCCGCCTTGTTTGTCATCGATGAAATGTGGAACGCGAGACTGGCGAAGGTGGATGTGCGAGATCAATCGCGCGGCAACGGCCATCTCTTCTACGTCAGTCGCGAACCGGAGCAGGTAATAGAACAGCCCAGTCGCATGAAGACTCGGGATAATCGCCTCATTGTGGCGAACGAGCAGCCGAATCAAACCCAGGCATTTCTTGAATACGACGCGGTTCGGGCAATCGAGAAGCCCCACCAGGAACCGCAGCGTTTCGTCTTCGCAGAGTCGGCGCTTGATGCGACTGATCGGACTCACGCCCGAGCCTTCGAAGTGCGTCAGCCGTCCGTACTTTGGAAACTTCACGTCCTGATGCAAGTGGCCTTCATCCTCGGATGTGTGGCAATCCACAAGTCTGCTCAGCACACTCAGACACGTCTGCATGATCATCGAACCGCTCATCGTGCCGCAGTGCTCCGCGACCACCATGAATCGGCTCGGTTCGTCGTCATCGAGAAAGCTGCGCTCGTGGTCCAACTGCCGTGGTGAATCGACGCTACTTGACACTGCTGAGCTCTCGAGACCGGATTCCTCAAGCGCGTCGATGGTCTGCTTGGCCATGTCATCCCCGTGATCATCCTCCTCGTAGGACTCATCATCGTCGATCACATCTTCGTAGTCATCCTCAACCGAGTCAACGTCGTCGAGTCCATCGCCAACAACATCGAGATTGTACTCTTTCTCAGATCCATCTGGACCTTCCGATAAAACGATCGGCTTCACTTCGCGAATGAGTTCGAGCACCAGCTTGAGGTTTTCTTCCTCGCGCAAGAACCGCGACGCATTCAGCGCACTCGACAGCACGCGATCAAGGAACAGCATGATGTTCCCTCGCACAATCAGCGGCCACATCCGGTCATGACCAGTCTCGCCCTTCATCATGGTCACGCGAAGAAAGTGATTCAGGAAAACCAGCGACGTGAGCTGGTTGAAGTGTCGCTCGTACACTTGGATCATCACTTTCAGCACCAGCAGGCGGATGTCTGACTTGTGGTGGTCCACCTGGGAAGAATGGGACGATGAGAGCGATTTTCTCTCACCCTTGAGCGCCTCAATCGCGTTCTCCTCAGCGAGCAGACGATAGTAGAGCAGCGTCATGAACTTCTCGGCCCCTTCAACGTCTTCAACGAGCACACCGCGGTCGTTCAGCAGGTTCGTCAGGTAGTACGCTCCAACCTTGATCTCACTCGCCAGGCACTCGTAGTCGATGTAAAACTCATTCGAGTTCCACGCAACGTACCAGCGAGGCACGTTCTTTGCTCGTTTCTTCTTCTTCTTCTTCATTCGACGCTCGCGCTCGTCGTTTTGCGTTGCATCCGCTTTGGCATCTGCTTGTTTTGTCACAGCTGCATCTCCACGTCGCGCGAGGCTATTCCTTGCAGCGAGAAGCGCGCGCTCGTCGATCGAGGCATCGTCACTGTCGTATCCGTCTGGTCCGTCATCACCGTCGTCGCTATCTCCATCATCAGAGGTGTCAGGCTTCAACAGGAAAGACAGCGGAACATATCGCGTGAATCGGTTCGACGACGAGATGGTTTTCTTCGCGATCTCAAGAGCCAAGCGGTTCTCGTTGCTGTTGAAAAAGAACTCGAACGGGAACGGCGCAAAGTGAATCTGCTGGTCTTGGTGCTGGTTCTGGAATTGGCTTTCGCCACCGTGGGTTCTCTCCCACTCCACTTCGCAGTCTCTCGCCAGCGGGTCCATGTACAGGAAGCACTGGTACTTGAGACGGTACAGATCCAGATCGGCGACCTCGGTTTCCAGCCCTCGAATGAGCTCTTCGACTGCAGCGGGACCCCACACCAGGTCTTTCGTCGCGTAACTCTTCCATAGTCGGTCGAAAAACTCCGGCAGCAGCACAACACACTTGGAGCTCTTTACTAGGCGTGCGCGAGTGTTCATTCCCGAGCTCATCTTGCTTCGCCCACTCTCCGTGGCATTGGTGATATCGCCGCGGCTTCCGTTGCTTTGGTTCTTCTGTGGTGTGATCGATGACGAGCTGCTGTCCGGGTAGAATTCGGAGCTCGCTGAAGGCAAGTGGCGTCCAAACTCGTCATATTCCAGTAGACTCACAGGAATGTCGTCCAGCAGTGCGTGAGGAAAAGTGTTGCGAATCACAAAGGATGATCGCGGGTTCTCATGGGTGAGCAGCGCCACCAACTGTGACGAGATGCGGCGCTGCGCCTTGTCCTGGCCATAGAGCGAGAGGTACAACTGCCAGAGCAGCACGCCATGCTTTCTTGCAAAGTCTTGGATCAGCTCCACGAGCTCCGACGGCTGTTCAAGAACGTGAATCTTGACCAGAATCGACGAGCACTTTGCAATCGAAAAGCTCAGCGACCGGTTAAACAAGAAGAGCGCGTGGTGGCGCATGAACTCGTCAATGCGCATCGCACGCAGCAACTCTCTCGACACGCGCTCGGGCGTCGCCTTCTTCCCACTCGACAAGCACACTTCCAGCGTCTGAAGCACCATTGAGATCACCAGGTAATCTAAACCCAGCTGCGAATACGAAAGCGCATTCGCCATGCTGCGCTTCACATTGGATGGTGACTTCTGGGAGTATGAAGGGCGCTTCTGATCATTCTTGGCCCACTTTGACTGGTAGATAGGCGCTCTCCCCACGCGGTTGCTCTTCGACAGATCAAAAGCACGTGACACAAACAGCCGCCCGTGGTACTTTGTGAAGATTGACCGACGATTCGCAGTCTCGGACTTCATGCTTCTCGTATCCGAGTAGTTGATCACCATGTACTTGATCACGCACGCCGCTGCAAAGCAGACTTCCTCCGACGGCGAGTGCAGCAGTTCCATGATGATCTCGACACTATTTTTGTACTGGGAGCTGGGGATCTCTTCAAAGACGCCGCGGGTGCAAAGCATACGCTGAATCGCGAGCAGCAGGGCAACTTGGAACTCCGTGGTCGGAATCGGCGAATCCGAGCTCGATGGGCTGTTCAGTTGTGCAACTGAGTACTCCTTGAAGCTCTCGAGGATCTTCATGAGCGAGACAAACGCTCGTCGATCGCGCTGCCGAAGCCCACCGAGAGGGATGTTGCGGTTGAACTGCTCCAGCTGGCGGAAAATGTTTTCCAGCGTGTCTCTCGTGACAAGGTTCGGGATCATGTTGAGGTTCACAAGCTTGCGCAGCAAGATATCTTCCCACTCTGGGTGCACTTCAGTGCCCCACGTGCCTTCCTTGCAGGCGGTCTTGGTCTCCTCCGTGGACCACGACACGTGCAGCTTGTTCATACGACACATCTCCACCATATTGCTCAGAAACAAGCTGCGCGACTCCTTTGGACTCAGCAGCGTCGTGGAGCCAGCGACCTTGAGCCACTCGGGCACCGCGTACTCGCCTCCAATATCCGCGAGCATCTGACGCAGCTCGTGCTCGTGAGCTTGCGTGACTCGGTGCAAACCGAGGCCAACTTCCTTGTCTCGACGGCTCACAGTTGACGTCAGGCACACATAACGTCTCGTGCGGCCGTGCTTGAGCTCGAGCGCGAATTTTCCACACGTCCCTTCCGTCTCCTTTGCATCCGCGTCCTCGAGTGACGACGAGAATGATGGGTACATCACAATGTTGAAAATGTCGCTCAGCGTGTGGCTTGCGAGCGTCTTCCGCGTGTTTGGATCGCGTTCAATCACAGCCGATGCCGTCAACCCGAGAAGACGCAGCTGGAGCTTGTTCTTGCGGTTCTTGCTGACCTTGAGCACGGGAATCTCGAACGAGACTGGCTGCGGGATGTCGCGCGTCGACGTGAGCGCGTCAAACTCGCACGAGTCCGACACTTCTTCGACAAAGAGCGATACGTTCAGCCACGAGCGCAGGTTGTTGGCAAGCGCCTGGATGAACGGCTCACGACTGTCGCACCAGTATCGGTGCACGCGGTTGTTCTCGTAGTACAGAAGCAATTCATTTGAATTGGTGGTCACGCGCTGGATCTTGACAATGTCAATGAGCAAAATGGACGACAGCGTTGAGCGCTTTTCGGGGTCCAATCGGTCCAGGCTCGACGCGCGCACAGCCAGTAGCACGTTGATCTTGACCGGGTTCTCGAGCGTACTCTGCGTTGTGCTTAGCTTGGTCATCGTGAACGTCTTGCCGCAAAGCTGGAAGAGGCTGTCAAAGTACATGCCATTCGCATTCGCGCCAATGGCGCCCGCTGTCCCTAGCGAGTTGCTGCCAGGACCGCCGACGCCACCATACCCGCCGAACCCGAGTGCGCTGGATCCCCCACCGGCGCCCATGACCATCGGACTGCTCGTGGCGATGTCGAGGCCGTCTTTGCGGAACGACGACGCGCGCTCGCGCAGCTGGTAGTACGCGGAGAGCAGGTGCTGGCGGTTGCGACAGGTGTACGTCTCCTTGAGGTTCTTGCCGATGTAGACTGTGAAGGACCGGTCGACGTTTGGTCCGCCGCCACTGTCGGTCGTCACCGTGATCTCCTTGATGTTGTCGAACGCGTAGCGCTCCTTCACCTCTTCCGTGTACGGGTCCACGATCGTCAAGTGGTTGCTGCTGATCACCATTATCCTACAAAGAAAAAAATAATATCATATACACAAAAAGTTAGCCACTTGGATATCATACACAAACAAAGATACCCACCATACACATACACACTCACCGCTTGACGGAGCGCAGGAAGCTCACGCGCGTGACGAAGAACCGCGCCGCGTAGATCACGCCCGAGTACCGGTCCGCGTGCACGCTCGTGTCCTCCCAGTCGTCCTTGTCGGCCGCCGCATCGCCCGACGTGGCCGCGCGGCTCGCGACGTCGGGCTCAAAGCCGCCAGTCTCGGGCCCGCGCGGCACGTAGCCCTCGTGGAGCGTGAGCACCTCGTGGCCGAACACGACGGGCTCGAGCGCCTGCCGGAGCTTGAGCAGCTCGCTGCCGCCGTCCGCCATGCTCGCTCGCTTTCTTGCGCTCGGTCCAGAAATGAGTGCGTGTGTCGTGTGCGGAAGAAGGAAAATCAGGTCGAGGGGAGGAAAAATTAGGATTTTGGACGAAAAATACTAAATTTAGTATGCGATTAAACCTATGTAAAACCCTACACAGTTCCAGTATTGGGCCTTTTTTTTGTAAAAAGGGCTCACAATTAGGGGCCCCTTAAAAAAATAAAGCTGGGTCTTCTGATAAAGTAATGCATAATAACAAAGCTAATCTTATAAGGCTAATTAGGCCTGATCAAATCTATATTACCGTAACCCCAGAGGACATAACCCCAAAGTTTAGTGTAGTTTTTGGAATAGCAAAGGGAAAATGAAAATGTGGTTCTAATATTTGCCCGTTTGCAGTTCTAAGTAGACCCCAAAAAAGCTGAAATCAGCGTCTATGTAGGAGTGGTTTTACTGCTTCTTTACTGTGATTGGCAGATAAGCACGGCGTTGTGAATTATGAATTTCATTTTTGGGACCGACCAGTTTACTGCACACTTTTTGACCATATTTGTATTCAAATGTCTCAGGAAAAAATGTTCGAGCCAACACAACAGTGCACTAAACTGGTCGACTGCACTAAACTGAAAGTTTATGATACGTTGAATTTGTCATCTGAAGTCACCCCTTGCAGGTGTCCTACCGGGCTACATGTTTCTTGACGACAACAGCAATTTCGTCAACGACCGCGATCATTGGCTTGCCTCCGTTGCACTAGCTCCATTGTCAATGCAACGTCCATACAAAACACATCTTATAAAACACACATTTACAAATAGTCAACCCTGATTGCCGTCCGCAGCAACAGATCGATATTTTTTTACACCACTTTGAGCTTTCACATTTTTAGGCAATCACATGTAGTCAATTTGGCTACCCTTTAGCATCGATAGCAGCGAGAGCATCGTTTTCATATGTGTTGCATGCCGACGCCGAACGAGCTGGACGAAATGATGGTTGCACGCAGCTACGCTGCGGAAAAACAATTTATGTCAATAGAAAATAACCACATATCCAACTATGCTATTGACAAGTCGACGCTAACGCGGCAGATAGACATGCACAGCGCTCAAAGTCACTGTCTACGTCCTTCGGCATAACTTAAATTCGCACACTCCATCTCGGGATTGGAAAGCCAAGGCCGCAAGCACTCGATACGCGAGCAGGCGCGCCGCTCATAACGTGCCTGCTGCTCCACCGCCAGTACATCAATAGAGCTTGTAATTACCACGCACGCACTGACCCCACTGATTAGTATATATACTACGCTTGATCTTAGCCATAATGCCGAGAAGGTATGATTAGCTAAACTGGATCATTTCCATTGCAGTAGTACGGCGGGTTATTTTTTATCCAAACCAAAACGCTTTGCGCGCGAGAGCAAATTCTTAACATTATTGTGGGTGCACATAGAGCAGCATATCTTGTTAATATCTGAGGTATCTTCTTATATATTAGATTTAAAAAAATAACTGTCTTTCTATGCAAATTTTGCAAACTGTAAGCAGGTACCAGGTTGAATCTCGAAGTGTTTGTGCTTAAAAAGCAAAGCATTTGAGAGGAAAAATCATTGTGCTGGAGCAGCTTGCTGTCTCGCGCGAGACAGGTCTCTCGGAGATTGCACTCTCCCTCGGCGAGGCCGACTTTGTACACTACTTCTTCTCTACTTCCGCCTCTCTATCGACTCTCCGCCTCTTGTCCGCCACTGTCAACTCCCAACTGACCAACACCG
>JAASFV010000415.1:0-23034 GCA_023334015.1 Globisporangium paddicum
AGGATTTACAAACATGGCCGGTACATCTGTTCTTTGATTGGTCCTTCGCTCCATATATCCAAACAGCGTTTTCTGAATCGCGAAGGAAGCAACCGAGCACGAAAAAATCGGGGTGCGGACAAACTTTTGCGCACCACTGTACCAAATCTGACTGTAGAAACTCGAGCAGATGAGAAGCCAGCATTTTTTTTCTCCAGGAAAACGTTGGAAGACCATTTTGAGATTGTTCAGATTCTCTCGGGAGCACGGCGGGATTGGGATTGCAAGCTCGTCGACTCGCAGAGTAGGTTATGTGTATCCTGGGTAATTTTATTATATATTACGTCCTATTCCTGTAATAAATAGAATCACGTGATGCTTTTCGACAGTGGGACAACTCCCGCAGAGTTAAGAATGGTGTCAATTCAGTTGGTCAATTACGTTTCCTGCCAAACATCATATGCCACATGAAAGGAAAAGTAATTGGCCTGGTCTAAAGTTGCGAGGTTTACTCTTGTTGAGGGGGCATCAACAAACACCTCATTCACTTTTTCTCCAAAAACACATGCTCGGATGCTTTTCGCGACATCTTTTTACATTTCATGAAATTCACGTTTCTATTTTCATGATATAAATTTCTACAGGATACCGTATACCGATCGAGTGTACCGGTATTTGACCCGCCATGAAATTCGTCACTTGTGTATGTGCTGCGATAAATGAAATAGCAAGAAGACCATCGTCAGATGAAGGCGATCACGCAAATAGGTAGTGACGTAGTTCCAGCGTATAATGTGTTGACAGTCCGAGCGGCTAAGGGGCTTATTGAGGGCGCTTCGGCGAGCAGGACGGAGAGGGTTCAAATCCCGTTAATGCTCCGCACATTGAAATGGTAAGATATTTAAATTACTTTCACCCTTCTGTTTACAGTGCGATAATAACATCTTTTTCAGTGCGATACGAACATCTTTTTACTGTGTATTTTACTTAGGGTGAGCGAGGAAACCAAGTGATGTGATTGGCTAAAAATGTTAGGGCTTGATGAAATTTATTTCGGAAATCGAAATATCAACAAATCGTACCGTAGAGGGAGATGACAGTCGAAAAGGAACCGAGAGAAAAATGGACTTGAGAGAATGGACTCGACTCGATCTCTTAGAGCTCTTAGAGAACTCCATGAGAAGAAGAGCTCGAGCTCTCCGAGCTTCTCATTCTCCAATTCGCAAACCAGCCCACAAGCTCCAGCTCACTCCAGCCCAAGCCTCCGCCCACACAGCTAAAGTCCAAGCCCGCCCAAGCCTCATGTGGCGCTCGCCAACCCCCACAACGCCTAGCGTCTTCGTCCCAGCGGCGCGCTTCACCTGCAGCTGGGATCACAGAGCGTGAGATGAAGGGAGAAGAGCCATTGTTTCAAAGCTAAAGAGCCATTGTTTCAAAGCTACAAGGATGCGATCCCATGGATGGACGCTTTCGGGCCTGGCACACAGTGATCGATAGGCGTCGCAGCTTTAAGATGTTGTTGCTGGTGGTGGGTTTTTGCTAGTAACGTCGAACTGTGAAATGTGATTTGGCTCGCGTGGCTTCATGCAGAATAGGTTCTGTGTATTCTGCTTAGTTGTATTATATTTTACGTCCTATTCCTGTGATAACATAATATAATTTGTCTACTTTCAGCATAACCAAAACTTGCGTCTCAATTCGCCACGTCAGTGTTTGAGCAACTTGCTCCTGTCACAGTCACAATTGAACAATAAATTCCAAAACGAGTAAAACCAGTACAGCAATCATCAAAATCTGTGCTATTTATGCATTTGATTCTGTGCCACAAGCAACGCACATTTTATATAAATGATTTGCATCAGAATTGGCCATAGAGTGGGACCTGCTCGTGGGTTCGCTCGTGGCTCGAGACTCGCACGCGTGATTACCAGCTGAAGCACGCCATGAACCTTGGGCGCAGAGAGGTAGACGCTGCTGTTGCCAGTCGCTTGAGGATCTGGTCGCGCTCCTTCCGTGGCCAAAGGTAAAGCGGCCTTCCCAAAAGAGTTCCTCACACTCAGCCACTTCGCCATGAAGCCCACGCTCGACCACAGTGGTGCCAGCACGCGCAGCGACACGAGCGATCGGCTCATGGACTCGCTGCATGCGCCGCAGACCCAGGCGCTGCGCCACACGCAGCCGTCGTCCGACATCGTCATGTCCTTCGACGACGACTGCGCCGCGATGCTCGACGGCCAGTTCGCGTATGAGCACCCGTACTATGCGCAGCAGCTGCAAGCCAACCCGTTCACGCCCATGATCGACAACCGCGACGTGTTCCAGCTGCAGACCTATGGTGCGCTGCGCAAGGGTGGCGCTGTCGCGCTCTTTTCGCGCCAGTACTACGGCTACGCGCTCTCAGCCGCATGCTCCGGATATATGTACGTGGCCATCGAGTTTGTACTCATGCGCTTTCCTGAAGCGAGTCTCGGGGTTCGTCCCGGATCCGTGAAAGGGCTGCGCGACCTGCTCCATCTCCAGTGGGCGATCGTGCTCGTGCTCGGGCTGCTCTCTGACTCGTACGCACCGCTCGGGTACCGTCGCAATGGATACATTGTCGGTGGCTGGGTGGCCGTGAGTGCCTTCTGGTGTGTGCTCTTCGCGCTCTTCCAGTTCTCGGATCAGGTCTTTGGGATGGCGCTGCCGCCAGCGAACGCCGCGATCGCGTGCCTCACGGGTGCCATGCTCTTCCTCGTCGTGCTCACCAACGCCACGGACATCCGGATCGTTGAGCTCGCGCAGCAAGAGGAGCTCTTCGCGCGCGGTACGCTCGTGGCCTCCTACCAGGCGGTGCGCATCGGCGCCCAGGTACTGCTACACTCGCTCGTCAAGCTCAGCGGCGTCTCGGCGCACTACATTGGTGCCAACACGACCGACGTGGAGCTGGGCGTCTCACCACTCGGCGTTAAGCTCTTTGTACTGCACTTGGGCCTGCTGGCGCTTGTGCCGATCCCGTTCGTGCTCCACCGGGCCTTTGAGCCTAAGCTGCACTGCAACGCCGCGACGAGCCAGTTCGTCGAGACCTGTCGTCAATTCTGGCGCAGCGCGCAGCAGAAGGCAATCTGGCAGCTCATGGCGTTCAACTGCGTGCTCTACTTCTTCTCCTTCCTCGAGTACAGGAATGTCGGCAGCGCGCTCGGGATCTGGAACCAGCAGTCCGCGGCCGTCAAGCTCTCGCAGTCCGTGGTCTGCGACATCGTGTTCGTGCTGGCGCTGCTGACCTGGAAGCGCTTCTTCGTGAACGCCAACTGGGTCAAAAGCACGGCGCTCGTGCTCGTCTCCTGGACGCTCGTGTATTGCTTGGGCAACTCGCTTATCGCGCTCGACGTTGTGCGGAACGCGTCGTGGCTCGCGATGCTCATGGGCTCGCTGAAGGCAGCGTTCCGCGTGCTGTTGCTCTTCTCGGCCTTCATCCCGACGATCGAGGTGGCGCAGATCGGCTCTGAGGGCACGATCTTTGGCCTACTGAGCTCCTTCCAGGCCGTCGTCAAGGCGCTCGGTGCCAAGCTCTCGGAGGCCGTGCTCAAGGACGCCACGGGGCTCCAGATCAACCTCAAGGGCATCGCCAGTCTTGGCGCTAGCCCTCGCGTGTTCCATTGGGTGCTCGTGCTCACGGGCGTCAAGCTGCTGGCGCTCACAGCGCTCGTGTTCTGTCCGCAGCAGAAGCTTGATGCGCAGCAGCTGCGCATCTACGGCGGCTACAGCCGCATGGCGCTGCTTGTGTTTGTCGTTGCCTATGCGTTGAGCTACCCATACATGACCTACCTCCAGTTCAAGGAGCTCAGCGTATAGCCTACGACAGCAAGAGCAAAACCAGTGGTACGTGTGTAAGCCTATCGTGTGTACGTTATTTTAAAGTAAATCTAAAGTCCCTCTGTTATTTATCTCCCATCTGTGGCTGGCCTGACTTATTTGGATGAATCCTAGGCGTAGGCCTGAAACTCACCGCGCACGAACGCGATGGCCTGGACGGAAAGCAGCGGCGTCCCGCGCTCGCTCTTCTTGAGAAAGCCCAGCACGCGCACCTGATCACCCGCGTGGAGCATGAGCAGGACGTCTCTGAAGAGCTCTGGGGGCCACTGGAGCTCCTGGAGCTGCAGGAAAGCCTGCAGTGGGGCTTGCGGGTTGAATTTTACGTTGCTGTTGCTGTTGGTCGTCTCAACGTCACTCTCCAGCGTGAACTGTGGGGGCTCGAGCGAGAGGAACGCCATGCCCTTGGTGTATCGGCGCACATTGCTGATTTGGCCGAGTACCTGGACGTACATCCGGTCTGCAACAACGCTCGGGTCGATCTCGGCGGCCTGTGGTGCGAGTTCGATGACCTCCTGGACGCTCATGTCCTGAACTGATCTGCTATTAACCGCCAACGTCTCCAGGGCCACGTCAAAGTCGAGTTGCAGCGTCTGTTTCATGGCAAGCACGGCGTCCTTCATGCTCTGCTGGTCCTCGAGCTCGCGCTTGGCGAGTTTCCGGTCAGCGTCACCTCGGTGAATCTTGCTGCAGCAGTAAATGAACGTGAGCTCCTGGTCGCGCTTGGAGCGGTCTTTCAGGTCCCAGGAGGCCGGCATGCGCTGCTTCACTTGAATGGCCTGGACGTCGAACTGGAGCGCCTCGTGGCTCAAGTAGTCTCTCTTGCGCCAGTTCTTACGGGGCGTGACGCAGATCAATGACAGCGACTTGCTGGCTGCCTCACACTTGGCAGCGCTGGTGACACTATGGACCAGCGAGCAGAGCTTTCGAAAGAGCGCGGCGTTGCGGCTCTCGCCTCGGAAGCCGTGGTACAGGAACCGATGGTCCACGACACAGTCGAGACACTCAACGGAGCTTAGCTCTTCAGCTTGAAAGGTGACAGCGAAACCACTGGTGGTGTCGTCGTCTTCGTTCTCGAGAGCTTCAGCTGTGAGCTCCTTGGTGGCTATGCGCAACGAACCCTGCAGCTCTTCCGAGACCTCCGAGTCTCCAGGCGCTTGATTGAGCTTCAAGAGTGGGATCGTCATGACTTGTTGCTGGAATGCAGCTTCTCCTTCTGCGACGACAGCACCCTCAGTGACGACCTCGCGTGGCTCGCCGAGGACGTACACGTTATGCTGTTGTCCATTGCGAAGCAGTCGCGATGCGACCGCCTTGGCGCCACGAGAGTCAAGAATCAGCGTGTGCATCTCAGGCGTCAGGCACTGTATGAGCTCTACCGGTAACTGAGGTTCTTGCGCAGGCGATGCGTCGTCCACGTGATCCTTTGTCGAGAGCAGGTCCTTGAAGATATGAAGCACCTTGGCGTACTTGGCCTCCGCTGCGGCCTTGACACTTGGGTCCAGGGTCCCAAGAGCAGGTGCTATCACGCCCTCGTCGTCATCGTCCTCCGCGCCGGCCTTGCCAGTACGAAAGGTCTTGCGGATGCAGACCTTGACCTCGGCATCCGAGATGACGATGCCCTCGTCACCACTATTGTCACCTACATCATTGCTGCCGTTGTTGACCCAGAGCCGTACCTCGCGCTTGTCTGAGAGGATGCTGAAGTCGTCGTAGACGAGGTCCGGATGCCGCCCGAAGAGCGCCTCCTGCTTGCTGAACCAGTTGCAGCACGGTAGCGTGACGACGCCGACGATCTCCTCGGCGTCCACGGCGCTCAGTGCCTGGTCGAGCGTCACGTGCGCGTGCACGAGCACGACGATCGCGCGTCGCAGCGTGATGCGCACCTTCTCGATCTTGTTGCGGATCACCACGAGGTTCGATATGCCCTCCCAGCCGATCGAGCGCTGTTATACATTGCAAAAAGAAGTCGAGACATTAGTACTGTATGTATATACAACAATCAGGTGCTCTTTATGTAGCAGAGGCTCCTCACCTCAGAAGAGCGGTACTCCATCGCTGGGTCGACACTGTAGCTCTTCCAGTGGCGCAGGCGGTGCGCAAACATCGCTGCCGTGCGGGCTACAGTCACATAATACTCGCTGTTAGTCTATAACAATAGGTACGTGGTTCACTAGCAGCACAAAACGCACGTGTGCTGCCATCTCCGACGACGACGATGCCGTCGGCCTTGACGCGCGTGGCCGAGTCCGCGGCCGCCGCGGTCTCCACATCGTCCTGCAACATATACTTGCGCACGGCATTGAAGACGCCCATGCTCTATCAGTGCATACACACACGCATATAGAGTTAGCACACGTGGAGAGCTGTCCACCTGCCGTGGTTGTCAATTGCATGACGAACCTCGGTGATCTCCTTGGCGTCCGGGTAGAGCTTGTGGTCGAGCAGCGCCGAGGCGCACTGCAGCTTGCCCACGAATTCGTTCAGGTAGCGCAGCGAGACCTCCGGCTGCCGCTGCTGAGTGTCTGCTGCTGACTCATTCGTAGCCGCGGCAGTGGCCGCATGCCATCGAGAGACGTGGCGCTTTGGCTCCATCATTCTATTATCACCTCTGCTTTGCTTGTCAATCAAAGATGTTTGTCTGGCTGGCGTTCGGTCAACCTTCACGCAACATTCCACGACCTTTCAAAGAATTCCGAATTAGTGACAAGAAGCTCCATCTTGAGTGACAGGGCTCTTTATTAGTGACTACACTATTACCGCTTGGCCTGCTGGAAGGCCTCCATACCCGCGAGCCACGCGCCGTCGCTGAGGCCGCGCGGGCAGTAGCTGCACACGACGCCGAGCTTGGCGATATCACGAATGTTGCCCGACTCGTTGTCGAAGAAGAGCATGTCCTCGTAGGCCACGCCGCTCTGGTCCCGGAGCTGCTCAAAGTGCACGCACTTGTTGCGCGGGTAGATGGCCTCATAGGCCACGACTTGCTGCAACGACCGGCGCGAGCCGTCCGCAAGCACCACGTCCAGCAGCCGCATGCACGTCTTGGCCCAATGCGGCTCCGTGGTCTTACTGGCCACGGCCACTTCGGTCGCGTCCTTGAACTGCGGGTCGAGCTCCAGGAGGCTGAGCACGCCGTGGACAGCGGGGAAGAAGTGGACCTGCTCGCCGCTGCGGTCCGTCACGGCGCCCGTGGTTGGGTGCTTCCGGAACGGCGCGCCGTCGAGCTCGTACATCTCAGGCTGCCAAAGCGTGAAGTCCAAGTCGAAAACCACGAGCTGCGGGATGTGCTCCCACGTGCGTGCGAGTAGGTTCGCAGCGCGCGCGTCGTCAGGGGCGGACCTCGAGGCGACGCCTCGCGTCTTGGTCTTGCGCGCCATATTGAATGAAGAAGTGCGCCATGTTGAGTTTTAGACTCAGAATCAGGATTGTGAGCATAGTGGAACCAAGTGAAATGGTGGTTTATTTGTTGTGATTTTAATACTTCGAACTTTAGAGGAAATCAACTGTGATTGAGTTGGTATCTAAGTATCAAAAGTACCAGAAGTATCATCGCCAAGTACCAAACTGTAAACACCTCAACACGACACGAGCGAGACATGGCAGAGTGAAAGCAGTATGCATGCAACCTGTTGCCAGTACAGTGATTCGACGAGCTGCTCTTGGACCAAAGGCTGTGCAACGTAAGATGATATCGAATGCTGCATTAAAATTAAATAGGCGAAGCGAGCGACGAGTGTGCTTCACAAACACGCCACAGAAATGACACACACGTCCACTGCGGCTCTAGAAAACCGGTAGCTTCATGCGCAATGACCTCTCACCCACCCTTTCGCGATGCCAATGCCGGCGACTTCACACACTCTTCTTCGTGACGAGCGCAACTCGGTGGCAACTCTTGTCTCTGGCGTCATCTTTCGGTTCTCCGTCGTCCTCTGAACGCCAGCAAAGCTAGATACAACACACAGACACACAGAAGTGAGGGCTCTAAAGACACATATGAGGACCGCGATACATTTATCAAACGAGTCAGCTCGCCTGGACGTTGCCTCGCTGCTGCGCGCCGCATCTTGAGAACGACCTCGGGCCACTCGAGCTTTCCGGTTTCGCGGCAGAAGACGTGCAGGGCCTGCGCTGGGAAGACTGCGACCACGTGCACTTGGAACATATTCGCGGGCAGCAGCGTGCGGTTGTTGAAGTAGTGCATGATGAGGCGCTCGCCATCCAGCTCAATCGTCGTGTACTGCGCGGCGACCTGCGGGTAATAGTCGAGTCGCATGAGCTGCAAGTGCAGGCAGTGTTAATGCAAACGAGGTGGTGGAACTTGGCCAAGTGTGAGTCAGCCCGCATCTGAAGCAGATTAAAGGGGATTTAGATTTGCGGAGTTGGAAGACGCATTGGTCTCAAAATGGGTTCATCTTTCCTTGTCATAAACGATGCGATCCAATTGGATCTGTTATGACAAGCTTTATACGTTTTAGCCACTTGTCTTATTCGCACTTGTGAGAAAGTGATGCAGACTGCCATGAACATCCGAGCCATCCAGTCAGTAATGCAGTATCCCGGCTGCCTCTCTGCGAATGAACACACTTGCCGATCTCCAGCCCACGACGCACCCGTTGTCCCAGCCCATGGCCATGAGCGCCATGCCGGGGTTTCTATCGAGATCAAACGCCAAACCCACCCATTTCTTCACCATTTAGCGCACAACCCCGGCATTGCCATCGCCATCGAGCTCTGTAGAGCTCTGATACTTTGCTTATCAGTGTACAGCGAGCAGCATATGATGCTGTTGTAGAGCTCCATGACGCCAGTCACCTTATGGTCGTCGTCGCCACACGCGCGCAGCTCGCCAATGAGATTCTCGATGAGGAGCTCCACGCCTCTCTGGACCTCCGCAGTAGCATTAGGTGGCGCTTCGTTACCTGCGCGCCTGGGCTTCTTCCACACGCGCAGGTCGTCGTCGCCGTCGCTCGTGTAGTTACCGGAGGCTCGCTTTTTCGCTCGTCACAATTATGATTATATTCGATGCTGTCGACATTATCGACAGTTGATTTGTCTTCAACATAAACTGTATTACTTCCTGCGACCAAATTGGCTTGTTAGTGTGCACGTAGTAGTGTCGATTTGGAGTTCGCTCTCAACTTGGCTCGGTTCGCAGTACACTGCAGCCAGCAACCTGGGCACCCACGCCAAGTTTCTTTTCTGTTCTCAGATCCCCGACTCAGGACCAGTATCTTAGTCTGCTAGGATCCTGGCTCTCGATCCTTCGTAAGAACTTCAAGGCGTCTTGTGAGCTACATGACACGTCGCTCGAGTTTATCGCTTTGCGAAGAATGTCAAGAGCCCACGACATTGCATGTGAACGCAAACTTCGGTCCATCTTAGTCGGTGAACCGTTGAGTGCTCAGTCTTTAGATCTCAAGTCATCTCCATACGATTGATGGGCAGTTTCTGTGAGAGCTTGGAAAGTGCTCATTCAACTGCACTCACTGCAAAAGCGACCTCATTCTTCAATCTTCTCCCTCGTGCGCTGATATCGCGTATCACGCGAGCAAGCACCCATGGCAACGACCACGCACACGCTGACTACGCAATTTGAACGCATCTCGACCGTCTCGAGCACGCAGACTTCGTCGTCGAGTCAGCAGCCTAAAGCGAACCGCAAGGCCGCATCATGAAAGTAAGCCGACAAAGACACGAGCGATACGCCAAGAAAGGCATCAGCAATCAAGCTTCTGTGCGTCAAGTCGGCCAGCATACTCCCAGCCGTACTCACCATCACGCAAGCGAAGGCCAGTGATGGTCAAGTCGAGCTCCTGTGAATTGACGGATACGAAGCAGCAGATGCCGTGAAATCCCGCATTTTCGATACAATCGACAGTCGTTGCAGCGCTCTTGCAAACTCGCTGCACGCGGCCAACACCAGAACGTGCTCGCTTGCCCTCGACTGCTTGAGTGATGCAGACCCACAAGGGTTATCCGAGGTGCTGGCGGGGATACAAGAGCTTGAGGGTACCAACGAGACGGGTGTCCAGATCAACCGTGGCTGCTCGACAGTGACTTGCCACTCGTTTGTTCAACGACATGCAGCAATGCTGACCCTCTATAGCATGGTACATGGAAACTTGGTATGAACCACCGAGTGGAGAGGTGCTGGAATGGCGAAGGCTGACCAGCACTGAAGTCTAGCAGATAAACACTTGAATATGAGTTGATTCATTGCGTTCGTTTGTTGGGTCTCTTCCTATGCTGCAGTGCTGTGCATTCTCCTAAATGCGTTCATGTTGATCGTGCTCGCTGTTGTGCTACCTTCAGTATCAAGAAGCATCGATGAATTCCCTAAATACGTGCAACGCAAGAAAATGCATGGCTATTTGCATTTGTAGCTGCATCACTGCTGCTGACACTCAGAGGGCTTCTCTCCATCTACTGGCGGTGGAGTTGGACGCAGTTGGCTCGCCATGTAGAGCGACATCCTACGCTTCGCACTCGCCTGACGATTGGTTGCAGTCACTTCGATGTGGGACCGAGCACTGTTGCTCATGTGGGCGAATCCCAGCTCTCCTGCTGTTGTTGATGCTGCTGTGGTTGTTTTCGCCGCACTACCCTCGAACTTTCGTTTCCTGTTGCTGATGCTGATATTCGGCGACATATTTTCATCAGTCTCCGCGTCAAGCGAGACCATGGCTTGGCTGCTATCTGGCTCGACGCTTGATGAGGTTGTGCTGCTGCTGGCGCTAGTGAGTGGAGTGTCTATTTCGTCACTGGTCGAGCGCTCATCAATCTCATCAGGCTTATGTGAAGCCTGGTTTTCTTCGTTCTCGACAGTGGAGGTGCCAAAAACCGAAGAAAGACTTGACTGCACTTTCTCCGTCAGCTGCCGCTGTGTAACCAGATCGTGGTATTTTAACTCCATTGCTTGCAGTTTGGATCGCGTGGCTTCTTCTTGCTTTCGCCGCCGCTCGTCTCGCAGCAGCCAGCTGTTCATCTTTTCCCTCACTTGCTGCAGCTCGTTCTGCGCCACTGCGTTCTTGGTCTGAAATTGCTTCTGCTCCTGGATGAGCTTGGCGTTCACAAGCAACAGCTCTCGCCGCTTGTCTTCCTCCTGCTGCTTCACTTGCTCCAGCTGGCGGATGCGATCCAGGTAGTACTTCTTCGTAGTGTCCACATTCACACGGTCTGCTCCGTTGTGGCACTGGCATGACCTGACTCGCTCGCGAAGCTCTTTGTGCTCCTTCTGCAACTTCTCAAGTTCTGTGATCATAAGCCCAACTTGAGTGTTCAGTTGCGACGAAAAGGTCGTCTCCTCTTCATCAGCCTCCCGCTTTCGCTCCTCTTGATTCGAAATGTGGACACGCTCCTTCTCGAGAAGCAGCACCTTGGATTCGAGGCGCGTGACTGAGTTCTCAAGTTGCACAACTGTAGCTGTTTTCCGTTTCAGCTCGCTCTTCAGGACTTGGTTTGTCTCGATCAGGTGATGGTTCGAGTCGAGCTGGCTTTTGATTGTCGCCTTCAATTTCGTCTCCTGCTCACTTGACCGTGCATGCATCGCCCTCAAGGAGTCTCCCAGGTGCTGGACTTGTGTGCTCAAAAGCTGGGTTTGCTCGGAGAAGACGCATCTCTCATCACTCAGCGTCTTCTCCGCGCTCGTTATTCTGCTGACAAGTTCGATCTCCTTGGTGTTTCGCTCAGCATCCGATACACTGTGTTGTTTCATGTACTTCTCCGTCTCCAATTGAAGCGAGCTGATGGTTCCTTCAAGCTGAGCCTTCTTTTCCAGAGACTTGGCCTTCAAGCATTCGTGCGCGACGTCCATTTCTTGCAGTCGTGACTTCAAGTTCTCGATCTGAATTGCCTTCTCGCTGATAGTATCAGTCATGCGGGACAGGCTTTCGCTGTGGGCTGATTCCAGTGCACATACTTTCGTGCGATGCTGGCTCTTCAACAGCTCTAGCTCCTCGTTTTTCTCCTGGCACGAGAGTGTGAGCGTTACCGCACTCGACTCGCGTGTCTGTCGCAGCAGGCCTTCCAGATCTTCTTTCGCTTCAAACGTCGAGCCAAACAAAGCTGTCATCGCAATCAGCTCGTCATTCCGGTTCACCAACTCGCATCGCGTAGATGCCACCAACGCATGCAAATCCAAGATCTGCACTGCCAGTTCCTCGTTGGCTCCCAGGAGACTTGCTTTGTCGCTTTCTAGCAGCTTCACTTGCGCTTCCAGTTTTTGTGCAAGGGCTTCCATCTTTTGAATGCGCTGTATTCTGCCTTCAAGTTGAAATTCCAGCTCATGCGACCGCGTCTCTGAACACCTCAGGGACTCTTGCAGTATTTGAATTTCAGCATCTTGAGATGTAATCATCTGAGCTTGGTCCGAGCATCTTGCTTCACACTGCTGGAGAGAGTTATCGAGTCGACAGTGCTCTTCGTATGCAATTCGCCGCTCTGCCTCATGAGCGTCCACGTCTTCTTGAAGCGCAGCACTCCTTTCCTGGAGCACGCCAGCTTCTCGATGTAGCACCTCAATGCAGCGATTCAGATCGTCCACTTCGCTCCTGAGACCACGGATGCTGTTCGACATTGTTGTTTTCGCGTCGTCCAACTCTTCACATTTCTGCTGCAGCTGCCGCTCCGTATCGAAATACCGCGCTTCGAACGATTTCTTCAGCCTTGTCAGGTCTTCGATTTCGTCGAGAAGGCTGTCAATTCGCTCGGAAGTCTCGCCGTTCACCTGCTTTCGCAGCTCTTGATTCTCGAATTCGAGCCGTGTCATCTTCTGCATCAGCTCTGGGTTGAACTCGCTAATACCACCGGAAAGCGCATCTGCAGATTGAGCGAATGTATCCCCTGCGGCAAGCTGCTCATCGACAGTACTCTGAAGCTGCAAGTTCAGCGCGGCTGCCTCGCGAAGAGAGCTTTGAGAGATTTCCCAGTCGCTGCGCATGCGCGACAACTCGCTTTCTTGACGCGAAAGCAGGGCTTCCAGCTCAGATACTCGAAATTCCTGCCCAAGCAATAAAATTCATAGGGTAGGCCATAATTATGAGCGGTTGAATCCAATGTGAACAAACATCAATCACAAATCATTATCTCACCACTGCTGTGTTGGCATCCTTCGCTTCTTTGAGTTTTCGCTGCAACGGAGCGGATTTTGTAACCTGTGTTTCCAATGCCAGGTTCTTTTCTGCCAACTCTGCGTTCGCGTCTTCTATCCGCTGCAAACAAACCTTGACGCGTTAGAATAAACACTGGTCGCATTTCAGAACAAGGGTACCTATGGGAAACCAGACATACCCGAAGCTTCTCTTTCACAGAGGCCAGTTCCTCGATCCTCGATTTGTACTTTCCCACAGTTGCTTCCATTTTCGCCACTTTCTCTGCAACAGGTCGAAGCAAATCGACTTCGTCGCGCAGCTCAGTAACCTCCCTGGCGATCACAGTTTTTGCGTGAAGATCTGCGTTTGCAGTCTCGAGATCGCGCTCTAAGACGAGCACTCGCTCATCGTACATAGCACGCACCGAGCGCTCTCTTCTCAGTACATCAACCTCGAGCTGGAGCTTGAGCTGCTGCACTGTGTCCACGAGGATATGGTTGTTGGCTTCCTGCTGTTGAAGATTGACTTTCGCATCTTGGAGTTCTCGGCTAATGTGAATCTGTGCAGCATAAATAACATATGTAGAGACTTGAGTGTGCTGCACAGTCGAGGCCTTTGACTCGAGATATCGAGCACGTACATTTTCGTCTTTGAGAAAATCGTTCTCGCGTTTTGCTCGTTCGAGTTGGGCATTGCGGGAAAGATACAGCGGCGACTGGGGCGACGGTGACGGGAAATGAGGCGCGTAACTCGTAGCTGCGTTCGATTGCGTCTGTAGACCAGTGGGCTTTGCTATGGCGTCATGGCTTGCACCTGTAACACCACTCGATTGCGCACCTTTCTCGTTTTCGACAGCGACGCTACCCACCTGAGTGCTGCTGTTGCTCTGGAAGACCATCACTTTCTCAATAACCGCCATCAAGTCGACCTGCACTGCATCGCTCATGGTCATGATGTCGCGCACGAAGGCAGCCTTTTCCTCGCTCTGCACCACAGCGCCGAGCGCAAACTCGAGCAACCGAATCAGCACTGGGTTCTCGATCGCATCGTCGTCTGTACACATGCTTGTGAATTGCAGCTGAGTCTTGTCAATACCAAGCGGCACCTAATTGTAATAATCAGAGGCCAGCCAATAAGTCACGCAGCGTTTAATAAACTATTGCACATCATACTTTTTCCGACGCGGACGTACCTCGTAGAACTGCTCCAGCACTCTCAGCACCACACTCCACGCGTCAATCTCCTTCCCACTCACGTACATCACTTGAGCCTCATCGTACAGCACTGGAAAGCTACATAGTGAGACAGCAGCAAAACACACGCATCAATCAGTCCATGTTTGTCATCATCACAGAGAGCAAGTGGCGAAAGGACGTACGCGCGCTGCAGTAGCGACTGGAGCGCCACCGAAACGCACACTTCTGCTTCTGCATCTCCGCCACGCAGCTGCTCTTGCGGCGTCTGCTGCTGGTCGTAGAGCGCGCTCCACGCGAGCAGACTCGCGGCCTGCGTCGCCGTCGCGCCTTCCCGCATTATTGTGCTGCAATTTAGAGTGATGGTTGTCTTTTTTGGCGCGCTATTTGAATTCCATTACCTCGTTCGAGTGCCATCGCCACGTCCTGCTGTCAGAATAGAGATGGTTGAAGCGCTATGTCACTATCGTGAATTACCCACCACCTTCGATAAAGTACGAATTTTGAGAATAAAAAGCCACCACCATCCGAGAAAAGCGAGCGAGAAAGCTTGCAGAAGCCGAGCGCGCCGCGTCGTTCCTCCTGCGCCAGCTAGTCCGCCCAGCAGAGCGCGCAGCAACCACCGCACGCGATAGAAAGGCCTCTTCCGTGTGCTTCCCCCACATCCAAATCTTCTCTGTGACTGCACCTGCGGCTGCACCTCAAGCAGCGCTTTCCCATCCCAACCAGAAGCAGCAGTCATGGACGAAAAGTGTCTGCGCAACATGAGCTGCACGTGCCGCCTGTGCGCGGGCGAAGATATCTCGATGCTCATGAGCATCTCCAAGTCCATATCGTCCAACATCGCGTACGACGACGGCGAAGGTAGCGAGGGAGGCGACGCAGACGCGCAGCCCCCGCCGCCGCCCGTGGGCCGTATGGCCAACTCGCCGCCGATCCCGGCGCAGCGCAAGGCCGTCGCGAACTCGCCGCCGATCCCAGCGCAGCGCAAGTCCGCGCTCCCTGCGCGAACCACACCCAAGCCGAAGCGCGCGCCCGTAGCAGAGCCCATGGACGTGTCCGCGGACACTGATGTCATCATGCAGGACAGTGCGCCGCCAGTAACGATGCCGCCGCCAGCGCCTGTCGCAGCCGCGACTCCGATGGTGGTCGACGATGCTGGCACGAGTGACGCAGCTGCCTCGGTCGAGTCTGACCTGTCTGTGGACGAGATCGTGGTGAAGATCACAGACAAGAACTGGAAGCTGCGGAAAGAAGGCTTTGAGCACGTCAAGGCACACTGCGAGCGCCGTGGAGCGCGCAACGACGACGTCGAGCCGTTCCTCGAGTTCTTCGGCAAGATGTGTGAGGACGCGAACGCGAGCGCGATGGAAGCCGGCGTCCAGGCGGTGCTTGCATACGCTGTCAACGTCGAGCCGTTCCAGAAGAGTATCGTTCCAGGCGTGATGAAACGGCTCACGGATAAGGGCTTTTCCAGTCGCCCCGGAGTCGTGAAGATCTGCGAAGAGGTAGTGCTCGCATTTATTGAAGCAGGTGCCGCTGAAGACACGGTGAATGCGCTGATCGAAGGAACGAAGAACAAGAAGCCCAAGGTCCCGCCTGCATGTGTCTCAAATATCCTGGACGCGCTTAAGGCATTTGGACCTCGCGTTGTGCCGTTGCCCGCGGTGAAAGCTGCGATTCCGGCGCTCTGTGAATCGACGGTGAATGGCGTGCGTCCGGTTGCGCTAAACCTCATCGCAGAGATCCATCGATGGACTGGACCTGCGCTGGTGCAGGACATTGTATCGAACCTCCGGCAGGCGCAGAAGACCGAATATGAGGGGCTGACGAAGGACATTGTCGTCGGCCAGGCAGCTCCTACCAAGTTCGTGCGCGGAGCCAAACGACCAGCTGCTGCGGGACCAAAGGCTGCTGGTGCTGCGAGTGGGGCGATGGCTGGTGCTGTAGCTGCTGGCGCTGCATTCGACCCACGTGAGTTTGCCGAGACGGTCGATTTGCTCGCGAAGCTGCCAAAGACTGAGTTCAAAGCCAAAATGGACCTGCCAAAGTGGAGCGAGAAGGTGGAAGCACTAAAGATCGTCCTGGATCTGATTGGAACGGTGCCAAAGCTCGCGAATGGCGAGTACTACGAACTGGTGAACACGCTGAAGATCCTGTCGAATGACTCGAACGTGAACATTGTAGCCAAGTCGATCGAAGTGCTCGGTGCGCTCTCGGACGGCCTGCGCAAGAACTTCACGCAGTACGCCCGCATGATGTACCCTGATCTCCTGCGGAAGCTGTCGGATAAGAAGTCGGTGGTGCTAAATGCGACGAACAACACGCTTGATCTGTTCCTACAGCACTCGATGACGATCGACATGATGATGGAAGAGATCAAGCTGTCGCTGGATGCGCTCAAGAACAAAGCCCCGCAGGCTCGAGTGCAAACGATCGGGTTCCTGACACGCTGCATTGAAAACAAGTACGTGAGCCTGGGTGACAAGAGCCTCATGGTCGATTTTGGCGGCCTGTTCGTGGCGGCGATGGATGACACGGACCCGACCGTGCGCAAAGCAGGTATGGACTCGTTCGTCGTGATTCTCAAGGCTGGAGATCAGATCGCTGAGTGGCTACAGGGCATGTTGGACGACGTGTCGCGCAAGAATCCTCGATCATTCAAGACCATCGAGGCCAGCGTGGGAACTACTAGAGCGGCGAAAGCTGCCCCTGTTGCTGCGAAAGCGGCAGCACCTGCAGTGAAGAAGGTCGCTGAGGTCGTGGAAGAACCACCAGCAGCCATGGGTGCATCACGTCTTGGCGTGAAGAAGGCGTCGGCTCGTGCAGCGCCGTCGCGCCTCGGAGCAGGATCAAGGTCTGAAGCACCAAGTAAACCAGCAGCAGCAGCAGCAAAGAAAACCGGTGGTAGTGGTACGGGTGGAGGTGGCTCTTCTGGAAGCACTGACTTTACGCCAATGGCTGTTTCTGTCGCCCCAGAGGAGGCAGAAGACATCATTGCGGAGATGAACATTGACAATTGGAGCGACATTAAGGAAGGCTTTGCGAGCGTCAAGTGGATGGAGCGAAAGACTGCGATCGAGCAGCTGGAGAGCTTTGCGAGAGACAACAGCGGCGTGATGAACATGAGAGCGATCGAGGCGTTCACGGTGTACATGGCGAAGCAAGTGAAGGACTTCAAGGACAGCAATATCAACGTGTTGAAGAGCGCTTTCCAGGCAGTGGGAACGTTTGCTGAGAACGCTACCAGCAAGTTTCCGCGTGGCGTCGTTTGCCAAGTCGTGCCAAGCGCTGCCGACAAGATCAGCGACCGCAAAACTGCTGAAGCAATTCGTACGATGATGTTGCAGCTGTGTGAAGTTGTTGGCCCATCGTATGTGCTTGGATGTCTGCTGAACTACATGCCGAACGTCAAAGCGCCGCTGGCTCACATCGAGGTGTTGGTGGTTCTTGCGGATTGCGTGAAGGACTTTGGTATCTCCGTCTGCAGCCCACGTCTCCTGATTGACTTTGTGAAAGGACCGCAAGGCTTAGAATCTTCAAACCCGAAAGTCCGTACGAGCGCGATCGCTGTCCTCGCTGTGATGTACGCTCAGCTGGGGCCTGCGCTGTTGCCGATTCTGAGCCTGGATAGCTGGAAGCCAGCGTTAGCAGCGATTGTGGAAGCCGAGTTCAAGAAGACTGGATTCGATCCAACAAGCGCGATGGCGTCTGTTAAGCGCCAAGTTAAGGACGACGAAGACGGAGGAGCGAAGAAGGCAGCGGACCCGGGTGCTCTCTTTGGACGCGCGGATATCGGCGCCCAGCTGACGAAGGAACTATTTGCTGACATGAAGTGCGAAGACGATATTGCTGCGTGGAAGAAGCGATCTGCCGCGATGGACTCCGTGCAGAGCATTTGCGAGTCATCTGGCGGCGCCATCGAGTTTACGAAACCAGTTCAGGAGGTGCTACGAGCACTGAAAGCGCGACTGAGCGACTCGAACGCAAATCTGAAGGTGAAAGCTGCACAGGTGATTGGCGTCGTTGCTTCATGTGTTGGACCTGACATCGGCAAGATGTCGAAGTTTCTCGGTGCGAGTCTCGTGAGTGGGGTCTCGGACAACAAGAAGACCATGCAGACCGCAGCAGTGGAAGCGCTCCACAAGTGGGTTCGCCACAACAATCAGACGTCATCGGCATGCTTGGAGAGTTTACTCTCTGCTGTCAGTGACGGCCTGCTAAACCCTGTCGGACGAGCTGAATTGCTTGGCTGGGCAGCAGAGCACCTGAAGAACTGCGAGAAGCTGGATCTGAACGGTCTCGTAGCGCCGACGGTGCAGTGCTTGATGGATAAGTCTTCCGAGGCTCGAGAGAAAGCCCAGCTGGTGCTCGCAGAAGTGATCAAGTCAGTCGGCAAAGACACGGTCCTGACTACAGGCTGTCGTGATATCAAACCAGCACAGATGCGAACACTCCGACCTCTCATCCAGAAAGTGTGCGACTCGGTCGTCGAAAGTGCTGTGGTGGCAGCTCCTCCTGTTGCAGTTCCTCAAGCAGCTGCACCTCAACTGCCTCCGCAAGTACCTGACACACCAAGTCGAACTGGGCTCGGAGCGTCACGACTAGTAAAAACTAGCTCGCTGAAAGCAGGTGGGTTAGCGCGTTCGCAGCTGATGCGTCCAGGCTCCTATAGATCAGCAGACTCTGTGTCGGAAGGATCAGAAGATGGCGAATCATCGCCGATGGCGTTGCTGAAAATGAACAGCTCGAAGAGTGCGAGATTGGCAAAGGGGCTTCACAACAAGTGGGTCTTTGAGGTAACATCGACGACCGAGATGAACAGCCGCAAGGCAGAGGTTGAAGCTGAGTGGAAGCCGTACCTGTCGGCTGAGCTCCACGCCAAGCTCTTCGCGTCAACGCTCGAGAAGGGGATGATGGCAGCGGTCACAGATTTAATGACATGTGCCTCGAACCAGCCACAAGAAGTCGTCGCTGCGCTGGATCTGATCTTGAAGTGGTGCACGCTTCGCATTGTCGACAATAACGTGCAAGCGCTCGCCAAGCTGCTCGATTTCCTCGTGAAGCTCTTTGAAGTGCTCAAGGGCATGTCGTACCAGCTTGATGATGTTGAAGCCGCGATCTTCCTCCCGTTTTTGCTGCAAGAGAGTGGACAGTCGAAGCCGAGATTCCGAGTGCGCTTCCGTGACATTATGAAGTTGGTTGCCGACGTGTACAACCGCGAGAAGTACGTGAACTACCTTATGGAGTGCTTCAACGCGTGCAAGAACATGAAAAGTCGATGCGAATGCATTGATCTGGTCGAGTTCATCGCCACGAACTATGGATTCCAGGTGCTGGGCAAGAAGTGCGTCAAAGAAGTCGGCAAATACGTCATCGCGCATGAGAAAGAGCTGCGTGAGAGTGCGATCAACGCCCTGGTTGCAGTGTACACTCGTACAGATGGGAACCTGGACAAGTTCTTTCGCTTCACGGGTGTGACCACGCAGCAGGGAATGGACTTGTTGAATGCGCGAATCAAGCATCTTCCGCCAGGCAGTATGCAAGAGAGCTTCAGTGCTGCACCACCGCAGCCTGCGCTTGGCTTTGGAGCAGGGCCGCCTGGTTCGCCAGCAGTCCAGCAGAGCGTTCGTACAGCGATTACGCCGCCACGAATGCCAGTGTCGGCCGTGAAGAGCAACTTTGCAGCGCCTGTGATGCCGCAGTCGTACGCACCTCAAATGCCCCAATATGACGAAGACACCGACATGATGGCGCACATGAGTATCCAAGAAGATCAGCAGATGGAGGCCGACAACTCGATTGAGGGCCTCTTGCTGCACCCGATCGACAGTCTCATGACCGAAACAAAGGAAATTGTTGACGAAAGATCTTCGAACTACGCTGACGGCATCGACGCTCTGAAGGGCCTGTACGCGATCATCGACCGTCCATCCGGCGAGTCCGAGCTCCAGTTCCTGCGATACTACGTGAACGACATCTTCGTCAAGCTCTGCGACCTGATCCACGCCAGCTTTTGCTCAGTTGACTCGAAAAAGCCGCTGGTAATCCAGGTACTCTCACTCAGTCTGCCTATCCTGAATCTGCTGCTGAACAGTGAAGCGACGGAGAACATCCAACGCTACGCAGTGGAGCGTATCATTCTCGAGATTTGCTCCAAGATGCTGGATCCACGAGTCGAAGAATTCGCTTCGCGAGCCAGCACCGCCTCGCTCAACTTGTCTGCGATGCCATCCGAGAAGAGACGCTTCCTGCTGCTGTTCAAGGCTCTCGTGAAAGCGCTGCGTGGCGTCACGGAGAATGTGAAGGCGGGTGAAGTGTACCCGTCGGTGATCAATTTGCTGCAGCGCATTGTGCGGAACGATGTCGGAGACTACAATGCGCGTGACGCGTATAACCACTTGATGAAGACGGACTCGCTCGACCAGCTTGTTGGTCGGCTGCTGATCCAGATCTCGAACTCGCAGGCAAACGCGCTGAACCCGTTTGAAGGCATCGACATCTTTGGCGTGCTCATGCAGATGCACTCGTTCTTCTCGACGCTGCCGCAGACGGACCTCTTTGCGGTGCAGATCGCAAACGACAACATGCAATCAGCGCTGCGAATCATCGCCGAGAGTTTGATGAAGACTCGCCGCAGTAGCTTTGAAGCGTCGCTGACGGACCTCCCGATGCCATCGCCAGTTCGTGAACTGCTGGCTGGCATGGGACTGTCACCGTCTCAGCAGGCTTCGGGCTCGGATGCGTCGTCGTTCAACGGTGGTGGCCACGGGATCAATGGCTTGGCTGCATCAGGGTCCGTGTCTCGTCTTGGCAATGGCTCGAGTGCTCCTGCTCAAACCACTGGAGTCGACACGGTCACGCGGCGATTGTTTGATGCGGGGTCGACGACCACAGTCAGTGCGAGCGCCACGGCCAACGGCTCTGCAGTGCCGAATTATGGCCAATCGAGCTCTTCTCGTGAAAACCTGAAGCCTCGCGCGCCATCGAGCTCGACATTTGAAGGTGCCTCGGCCGCGACCACCACACGCGCCAGCTTCACCTCATTCAACGAGTTTGCAGCAAGTCGATCGTCGCTCTCGACGGTTCGCTCGAGCTTCACTGGCCCTGGAGAGAGCAGCTCGAGCGCTGCGGCGTCGTCGACGACCCAGCTGCTGCGTGAGCGCCTTGAGAAGGTGCGCAAGTTTTAGAAAAATAGTCGACTTCCCGAACGAAGCTAAGTGAGCTACGAAGGCGAAGAGACATCTCGTGTGAGCTGAGCTCTCATTTTTAGGTGTAGAAATGAAGTAGGATTCAATATCTTATTCTGCTAAAACTGCATCGATTCAAACTTTAGGAAGGCTTCATGGCGAGCGCTGTGGTCTTCTTGGATGTCAAGATGGCGAGACAGAAAACTCGTCACCTGTGCAAAAGCTTACCACAAATCATTTGCAACGCGAGGTCTGCCATGCGCGCCTTGTATGGCAAGATCTTCGACGAACGCTGTCAGCATCCTCTGTCGCTCCCAGTGCTCTTGGCTTGCAGGGTCTGCCCAGGTGTCTGCGTCCCAAAGGTCGCCATCCGGAGACCTCGCCCCGGCTGCCTCCAAGATATCCAAAACATCGTTCTATTCCTTGTTCGTGGCGATCTCCGCTGCAGTGAAACTTACCGAGGTCGTGCGCTCCAGGTCCACGATGTGCGTTTTCAGCAAATGCGCCACGATGACACTAAACCCTTTCGCAGCAGCCAAGTGTAGTGCCGTCTCGTTCTCGTTAGTCGCAAGCTCCATACCAGCGCCCTCTCGTTCTCATTAGTCGCAAGCTTCATACCAGCGCCCTCTCGTTCTCGTTAGTCGGAAGCTTCATGCCAGCGCCGTTCTCGCACAGTACTTGACAATATCGAGCTTGCCTATGAGCGCGGCGGCTGTCAGTGGCGTGAGCTCAGCGTCCCACATGTCCGTGTACGTGTCGGTGAACGTCGCGTTGATACCTGCACCGTATTCGACGAGAAGCCTGATGGCCTCGAGGGATCCAAGAAATGCAGCACGACACAAGGCGTTCGAACGAACTTGGAGTTCGCTCTCAAGATGCACTTGAGCAGGACACGTATCACGTCCGTGTTGCCGATCTCAAAGAGACCTGACACCGCCATTTCGAGCAAAGAGAGTCTGCGTCTAGTGCGGCAAGTGATGTCGGCGTCACATTCCTCGATGAGGTACTCGATGATGGAGGCATATACCTCCAGTGCGGCGATATTCAACAATGGCATTATGCCAGTATCCATTGAGTTCGCAATAACACCGTGCTCACTAAGGAGCTTAACCACCTCGAAATGACCCCCGACGCTGACTCCAAAAGCCGCAATCTTTAAAATTGTGCCGTGGATTCTACTGCAAAAGTTGATGTCGACACTCCCAGGAAGGTACTCCGTGAGCAGGAAGTGCACCATTTCAGCATCACCCTTTTCACACGCGAGCAGAAGCGATGTATAGCTGTGATACCTGGCATGGGTGTTCAGATTCACGGCGACGACACCAAATGTTCTCTTTACCTGTGCCAGCATCTGCACGTCGCCACACGTTGCGATGACATGCATATCGTGTGTCCCTCGCCCGACAGGAGGTGGTGGAGTTGAGTCCACGGTGGATAATGAGCTCCACGGTCTCGACCATTCTGGCTTCGATTGTGAGGTACGCGTTACTGCTGACGAACTGCAAATCACGAGCGCTGACACCCGCTCCATGAAGGATAAAAGTTCCGCCATCTCCGAATTCCCCTCTTGAATCGCAGCGTAAGGTGCGTTCGGACTTGACTGACCACGAGATGGTGGAAATCATATGTATGCTCACATATTTTTGTAGATTACAGAGGTTATTGGATTGTGTAGGTCTGCGGAAGTGAGTGGACTGAGGTTGGGCACAAACCCAACGTCAAATCACGTTG
>JAASFV010000416.1:0-23007 GCA_023334015.1 Globisporangium paddicum
ACGGTTAATAAAGTACGCATCTGGCTCTAGGTAAGGTAGCCAGTGCGAACCTGTACTAAGTTTGGTCTTAAAGATATTGCACAAACAGTAGTTTGGCAGAGTGGTTACTGCGGTGTAACTCACTCGTGTACCCCGTTACAATTTGGCTCAGCAAAAGTCACAAATGCGACTTTGACTCCTTGTAGAACACATTTTTAGAGCTAAAACTCTGAATGGCCTTCTCAATTCGGCAATTCAGAGTTTTTGACCGCAAAACTGAGCAACAGAACCCTCTTTTGGCCACACAGCAGAAATTACACCAGTTTTATAGTAAACCCAACTCTTAAGTAAGACTCTAGAATCGAGGGCAAAAGATCTGCAAATGGCAATACATTTCTGCTACTTTGCCGCCTTTTCAGCAACGCTGCTAAATTCAACTTAGCTTTTAGCACTCGGGTCTGTGCGGAAAGCGTTGCTAAAGCTAAGGCTAATATTTGAGCAACATCGTGTTTAACACCCCAGGCCTGAGCAGCTTTTCTCGGAAAAAACAGTTTTTCTTTCTGGACCTTTTTATAGCCACAAAAAAACTGGACCACAACAACAAAAACTGCTGTTCTGGAGTATTGAACAACCCTAACGTATTAGCCATTTCGAAGAGTGGATCGTATGTACAGTAGAACCTCCACATATGGATAGTAACGGGAGAACGGATAACCCTACCCTCAGAACGATTATCCATGTATCCTGAATTTGTTGGCAAATTGACTCTATACAAAATCTAGTATAATCGTGCTGCATACAAAGGTCAAGTTTATTTTTTTTTCAAAAGGAAGGATTGTTAGATGGATGCTGGTACTGATGTAAGAAAGTCAGACATGCGCGTTTGCTTTTTGCCATCCGCGATGCCTTTGTGAAGAAACATGCGTGTACTCTACAGCAGGTCTCGGACATCTTTTGTGACCTCAAACAACGAGTTTGACGAGTTGGCTCGCCAGAACTTCTCAACACACATTAACGTCATGTACACCTCAGTTAGAGAACGAGCACCTTCACTCTCGTCCGAGGCGCTGTCGTGGCCATTCTCGGCTCCGCTGTTGTGATTGTTTTGCTCGCTATCGACAGTGAAGCGTGCGACTATGTCGAAGATCTCTTCCCAGCACACGTCGAAGCTGTCAGCATCGGCGTCCTGGTTCAGAAAATCGGTCGCTTCCATGAAGTCCAGGTTGTGCTTTCTCGACGAAGCGTGAGTCTTCAATGCCACAAGAACTGCCTGAAGCTCGTCAATCGCGGGTGCAGCTAGAAGTCCCGCCTCAGGTTCACGCGCCCTGTTGGGTAGAATGTTGGCGTGCTTCCAGCAGTTGTGAATGGTGGTGTCGCTGCCAAGCTGTCTTCGCCAAGTGCATTGCTTCAAGCTGATTGATTGCGAAGATATATTCGGGCGCGCTGCCGGTCATGAGTGTGTCGATCGTGCGCAGAATCGTCTCGCGGCAGAAGTATGCCTTAAACGTACGGATTACTCCGGCGTCGCAAGACTGCTCGTGAGCTGTCAGGTTTGGGGAAAAGAACTCGACTTGAATGTTTGACAGCTTGGTGGTGTCGATCTTGTGTCCCGAAAAGTTGTCCAGGAGCAGCAGGATGCTCTCCTCGCGTCGACGCAGCGTGATATCTCAGGACACCAGCCAGCCACGAAGATCTCTTTGTTCATCCACGCCGTCTTGTTGAAGAAGTACTGAAAGCCGTGCTCGCTGCCCGTTTTCTTTGCGAAGCACCGCGGCATCCGATACTTGCCGATGTACAGCGGTGGAAGCCTCTTAGTACCAGTTGCGTTCGCACATAGGCAGAGAGTAAGGCGGGTCTTGATCTGCTTCACACTCGTACGCAACTTCTTTGCCAATCCGCGGTCGGGGACGCACGCGTAAAAGAACGAAGTTTCATCGGCGTTCCACACGTCGTCCAGCGTTCGGTTGGAGCCTTCAGATAAGAAAGCAGAAATGGCGTGAGCAACGCGAGCTCGCTCTGGTGCAATAGCTTCCTCGTTTGCTGATGACGCCTCCCCATGGAACACTTGAAGCCGAAGACCGTGTCGCTGCTTGAGCTTGTCGAGCGAGCCGTTTGAAAGGTTGACTCTGTCTTCATCAGGAATCATGATCTTGTCGTAGAAGCGCGAGGCGACTTCTTTCATGGCATTGCCGGTGATTCTGCTTGCGTGCTGCTGTTCCATCTGCTCGACCCACGTTTTGAGGCACTCCTCCAGCTCTGGGTGTTTCACAGGCGTTGATCTGATGGTGTCTCCACCTCTAGCTTCCAGTACCTGGCGAAGCTCTGGCTCTACAGCAAGCCACCGGCTGATAGAAGACTGATTTAGCCACTGGAATCCGTCTATCATCTTGAAGTGGTTCCTCGTCTTGGTTTGGTTGCTGCCATTAGCGTGGTGCCAGTCTAGCACTGCGATCTTTTCGACGACGGTGCCCTGTGTTCGCTTTCACTACCGCTGCTCTCCTGTTACGCGGTTGAACTTCTGCTTCTTCTTCGACGCCATTGGTCTTGGGCGCTTGTTTCTGGGAAAGGTGGTTCCAGCTGAAGGCGTGTTGCGAAGTGAGCATCAAGTGCTTCGCAATAAGTGAGATCACAACAATATTCTATTTATATACTGTACGCTGCAAGCATGCACACGCGCTTCTTGTTGCCCTGCTCTCGTATCTTATTTGTGAACACTTCAAAGCACCCAAATAGACTTGTTATAAATAACTGCTCAAAAATATAGGAATTTGTATACTCTCAGAATGCTGCGAGCTCATGTCGATATGCATATCTCAGCCCAACAGCTATGCTAATGCATGTCGGGGTGCTATGGATAGCCTCCTAACAAAACATTAAGAGCTGATCAGGAACAAGGTCAGGGGAGCCCAATTGGCTATGCTAAGTCCAAGTATGCATATGCAGTTGAACCATATAGAGAGGTTCTACTGTAGATCACAGGACCTGCTGGTCCCTTCTATCACGAGTCCTTGTGGAAGTCGTGTAACACACGCTTCTTCACTCTGTGTATTGTGCTGAGCAACTCGGGGACGTCCGGTTACAATATATGTGTAATATGTTGTTGCTATGTGTACAGAACGCAACAACATGCGGGAAGGGCACGGTACGAATTGCCTCGCGTGTGTACGAGCATGACATCCCATAGTACGTGAACCCCACGTTTACTTGGACTAATCGGCTTCCACCTAACATTTTGCTTTGCTGTTTGTTTCTATAGGGGTGAATAAATACAAGATAGAAGCATACGCAGTTTGCTGCACCCACGCGCAAATCGCGAATATTCACGCGTGTAACGGGGCCGTCCCCGTTACTTTGGTAGTTACTTCAGGTTACTTTGGTACCTTGCCGGATAGGTACGAGACCTCCGGCTAGGTGCGCGCAGGCATAAAGACCACGGCCGGCGCTTGCGTGTCAGCTGACAATTGGCTAGGAGACGGTGTCGCAGAACCGTGTTTCAGCCTATCAGAGGCCAGTATTTGCATATGTGGCAGTAAGCACCTCGGGCGGATGCCCGAGGCGCCGAGACAAACAGAGTCAATTTTATCCCATCGCACAAGCTTCCTCCATAGTGTACGCAGGTAACGGGCGCAGTGACCCATTACAACGCGCCAATACTCCATCCAGTTGGACCTTCTTGCTTGATCCACTAAAGGTTGAGCATGCTCCCCCGCGCTATGCATAGCATATAGCGCACTGACCAGCGGGACGGAAACTCAACGTATTATGTCAACCTCTCGGCAGCATGGTAGCAATGGCGTACGGGTAGCCACAGCGGCGACAGAATAGATCGCACCACTAGCATGCAGCATTTGTCCTTTCTGCGACCAAGTTAATGCAACGATGGACACAAAGTACCACTCCAGATTTTTCGTCTACAATCGTGTCCGAGCGGGAGTTGCATGATCAGCAGATGTTGTTGGTACTCGGAGGAGAGGGCGGGACTGGGAAGAGCCGAATTACCGACTCCCTCCACGCGTTATGCAAGCGCTGGAGAAGGCCAAGTTCTTTGCTCGTTGCCGCGCTAACGGGCAAAGCAGCAAGCATCATCAATGGAAGGATACTAGCGAGTCTCGAAATGGTGCTAAAGAATTCTAACAGCAGAAGTGCAGTAGAGGATGTCGACTGCCTCATCACCGATGAGATTTCAATGATGCCAAAAGACCAGCTGCTCCGAATGGACAAACTGCTACGCAAGGCGAAGGGTGTTAAGACTGTGTCATTTGGTGACATCCATGTCATCCTTGCGGGGGACTTTCTTCAGCTGCCTCCTGTCGCTGCCGATCCGCTTTTTGTCGACCCGTCCAATAAAGTCAAGTGCAGCCTATCAGATATCAAAAGATTTCGTTTGCGGCGGCTGTTGAGAAGGTTATCGTACTTGAAGAGACAATGCGTTTCCAGTCCGATCCAGAGTAGGGCGAAGGATGCTCTAAAGCGCGCTACGGTGAATGGACTCTATCGTTTATCGTGATGATCAACAATCGGCTGGTTGGACGACGGATAGGAAACGAATCTGACGCACAAAGTCTAGTCTCAGTCAGGAAGAGTGACACGATTTTTGTCACGCCGGACAATGATACGAGAGTTGCCATAAACAGCCACTTTATCGCAGATACAGCGAAGCTGCTCCCCAGGTCGATTGCTCCTATATGGGCGATCGCCAATTTCAAAGGGGCTCTCAATAACTTGAGCACCGAAGATATCGCGATGGTTATGGGGCTGCCCGACATGAAGTTTGGTCGTTTGGCTCCATATTTCGACTTGGCGCGTGGGATGCCTATACAAGTCACGCATAACATCCGAACAAAAAAGGGGTTGCGAATGGAACGATGGGCTTCTTACATGACATCCGATTTCCACACGACACGAATTTTACTGAAGTTCGAGACTGGCTCACAAACGCCATCGTTCAGATTCCAGACAGAAGATCATTGTTCGCTCTAGTCAGGCTTTCAAGAGGTGATGTCGCCCGGCCCATTGCAGATGGAATCGATACATCGCTTTTCCCATTTTTCCCAGATTCAGAAGCCTTTCAAAAATCAACAATCGAGCTCTCAAAAACGTCAGCAGGAGAGCGCCGCGCATTGTCGATCAAGATTCAGCAATTTCCATTCGTGTGCGCAGTTGGTGCTACGGTTTACAAGATTCAAGAAGAATCACTGACATCGATGACAGCTGTCGACTGGAAAGCTGATATGTGTGGGGTAAACAAACCCCAGCAGTCCTACCTGATGGTGCCTCGCGTCGTGGCTCGCACCAGTTTGCTGTGTTTGAAGTCATTTACAGCTGCAATTGCCAGCTGATTCAAGCCTCCTTTTGCTGCAATTGAAGAAGATAAACGACTTAGAGAAGAAAGCCAGAAGACTCTACACGCAATAAGCGCATCATATGCATCACGCTAAGTGTCGTGCAGTGCATAACATAGTATGCAGCAGCTGTCAGAAGGCATCTCATCCTGCGTGTCATCGATGATGAAAATGCAATTCTCATGTCGGAATGATCTATCTTAATAGAAGCAGTATATTATGATGAGTATTACTGTCTCTGGCATCGCCCGACGCTGCCGTTTGCTTTTTAGATTGTGGCTCTTGTTCTTCGCATCTTGCTCAACTATTCCTCAGCAGTTATATCGCTTAGGCGCACGACTGTCTGAAAGAGCATACCGCCAAACAGGGTGCGCTTTGTAGACTTGTTCAGCACAATTACCTTTCCGCATAGCGACAGGTTTGATGTTGAAACCCGCGACGGTCAGCAGTAGCTTGTCAACGAGCCCGCGGTTTTCGTTATTCGTGTCACGAAACTATACACAGAGTCCATTTGTTAGTAGCCACAACAGCCACAGTCGCTCGATCACATCATGCACTCACCTGAAGTAAATCGTTGAAGAACTCCTCAGGTTCAGCATCATTCAGGTGCAAGCGGACGATTTTTCTGTTGTCGCCATATCTGTGCTTGGATATCCAGATAAGAGTCGCGCGAATGACAACATCGACGTCCGGGTTTTCATGTCGATCGCGATTGTTTTGTATCATAAACGCCTTTAGGTTTGATAGACACGGCAACACATTTGTTAAATAATGCGAGTGCAATCGGTTTCGTGAATGCAAATCCGTACCGTCCACCCCCGAAAAGACAAGTCTCTCGCGCACAGCAGCTTCAGCTTTTTTTGCTGAAGAACTGCCTTCATCTTCTTCAATGGTGATTCCTTAGCTGTCGCCTGGGGCAGCATGCGCTTCATCGGAGATCCCTTCACGTCGTCCAAAGGTGCTGGGCCACGTTTCGTTGGCGGCATTGGGCTCTTGTTGTCGAGATTAAGAGTGGGAAGGAGGATCTGCTGCACTGATCTCAATTCCATGATACTGTAAGCGGCCTGAAAAAGCGATCTTTCGGTTCACGAAATCTGTGTTTCGTATCTTTCGGTTCGCCCAATGTTGACATCGAGTTTAAAGTTATGGTTCGTACTTTATTTATGCACTTGAAATGAAGGCAATAATGTGTACCACATTAAACGACCACAAATGTACAGTACCGGTATTTCAAAATACCGGTACTGAAAAGAACTACGCCTTCCCCACCACAGTGGGCGTGCAATTCTGTCATGCAGGCTGACGAGAAGCAGCAACACACACGCATGTAACGCGCAACAGCAGCGCGATGCGCTATAGGATGGGATCTACGACGCTGTCCAGATACATCTCCACGAGAGCCGCGTCTGAGTGAGTCCAAACGGGGTCCCAAAGCATTCGCGTAAAGGATTTGATGGCCTCCATAAGCAAGGGCTTCATGACGTATGGTTGGTGAACAACCGGTTTACACAAACATGATCTATTCGTGAGGTCCAGTGGCTCGCGAGCGAGGTCCAGTAGAGAAGAGGCGACACGAGAAGGTGGTACCGTTTGATAACACTGTTTCCCACACTGTAGACCCCAAACGCATACGCAGGACGAGAGCCTCTGTCTCCGATATACTTGCTCACTTCTCAATTGCACCTTGAGCGAACCAGCAGGACTCTCAGGATGGCGCACCGCATTAACACCCGGACAGCGCTGCTGCTGGTGCTCGTAGCACTCACCCAGCTCATCTTGTTCACTCAAGCCGCGAACAAATTCCCAGTCGTCCTGGTCCACGGCATCAGCGGTTGGGGTCGCTCGGAGCTCCTCGGATTCAAGTACTGGGGAGGTCTACACGGCGACTGGCAGGAGAAGCTCAAGACCGACGGCTTTGACGTGCGCACGGCCGAAGTCGGACCGCTCTCGAGCAATTGGGACCGCGCCTGTGAGCTCTACGCGTACATCAAGGGCGGCACCGTCTACTACGGTCCGAACCACGCAAAGTTCCACAACCACACCACCACGGGCCGCACGTTCCCGGGCCTCTTCCCACAGTGGGGCGAGGTGGTGAACGGCGAAGTCCAAAAGATCCACCTGCTCGGCCACAGCTTTGGTGGCAACACGGCGCGCATGCTCGCGCAGCTTCTTGCAAATGGCACGCACGGTGCGCCCATCCAGGAAGACCTGAGCTCGCACCCTCTCTTCGCTGGTGGCAAGGACTGGATCCACTCGATCACGACCATCTCGGCGCCGCACCTGGGCACGCTCCCGACTGACAGCATCCCTCCCGACTCGATTCTCCAAGTGCTCGCGGCCGTTGTCGCGCTCACAGGTTTCTCAACGGAGAACGGCGTCCCTGACCTGTTCGACGCCAAGCTGGACCAGTACGGACTCGGGCGACTGCAGAAGGGCGAGTCCTTCAGCGCGTACCTCAAGCGCGTCTCGAGCAGTGCGATCTTCAAGGGAAACACGAGCGAGTCGTTCCTGGCGAGCGCGACGATCGAGGGTGCGGCAGCCGACAACCAGTGGGTCACGACGCTGCCCAACGTGTTCTACTACAGCTTCTCGACGCAGTGCACATTCGAGGTGCGCGACCTGCAGGGCCGCAAGATCCACGTCCCGCGGCTCACGACGTTCCCGTCACTGCTCTCGACCGCGTACATCCTGGGCAGCCGCGCCACGGTCGACACGCTCGGGTTCACAGACGACTGGCTCGCGAACGACGGCACCGTGAACGTCGCGGCGCAAATGTCTGACGGCTCGGGCCCACTCGTTCAGTACGACGCGGTCTCGCAGCAGGGCCGCTGGCACCACGTCGCGCTGCTCGACAAGGTGGACCACATGGCGGCCATCGGCGTCAGCGCGTTTGCGAACACGTACGACGTGTACAAGGCCCACGCGATGCTGCTGCAGCAGCTGCCGGTGCGTACTGCGACGCACGTGGCGTCCAAGGAGACCATGGCCTTGATCCGCGCGGCGGTCGACAAGGTCTCGACCAAATAAAAGGGCAAAATAATGTTTACCTGTTTAAATAAGCTACACATCAACTTCCTACAAATTTGGTAATTTGCAGATTACTAGTGTAGATGCTGCTGGTATTTACCTTCATACATATCTGTATTTGTTATGAAAGGTAAAACGGCAGCCCTGAATGCGTCCACTGGGTGTACACTGTACCACCAACGCGTTGTGTGTTCTCAGGTCCAACAGGCTCGTGTTGCTCCGCTGCAGAGGCCACGCCGGTCCTCCTCAACCACTGAATGACACAGAGAGCGCTCCAGCCATCGTGGTGTCCGCTCTGTGAAGAATATATTTCGTCATTCGCGCATTCACTGCCAAGAGCTCACTTCAGCCCAGGAGCTCTTCCACTCCTACCTCAGCGACCAGATCTCAAGATAATCAAGCTCCACCTCCGCGCTGTTCTCCTGACTACCGTCGCTCAGTGCCTCGTCGCCACCAGCTACGTAGCAGCGCTCAATAACATGATCCCAGTCATCCTCGTTCATGGCTTGTCGGCTGGGGCCGCGACGAGCTCGGTGGCTACAAGTACTGGGGCCAGCTGCGAGGGCGACTGGCAGGAGACGCTCAAGGGCCAGGGCTATGACGTGTGCACGGCCGAAGTCGGACCGCTCTCGAGTAACTGGGACTGCGCCTGTGAGCTCTTCGCCTACATCAAGGGCGGCACTGTGAACTACGGTATCAACCACGCGAAATTCCACAACCACAGCGTCTCGGTCCGCACATTTCCCGGGATCTATCCGCAGTGGGGCGAGGTGGTGAACAGCGAAGTCCAGAAGATCCACCTCCTCGACCACAGCTTGGGCGGCCAGACGGCCCGCATGCTCGCTCAGCTTCTCGCCCATGGCACTAAATGTGCACCGGTCCAGGAAGCCCCAGGCTCACACACGCTCTTCCAGGACGGCCGCGAGGACTGGATCCATTCGATCACGACCATCTCGACCCCCAACCAGGGCACGCTGGGCTCGACACTTTCAGTCCTGGGCGACGTGATCGTGCAGCTCGTCGCCGGGCTCGCGGGCCTCATCGGACTTCCAGAGCAAAACGCCGGCATGTTCTTTGATGCCAAGCTCGACCAGTTTGGCATCGGTCACCAGGTGACCGGCGAGTTCCTCCTAAGCTACGTGAAGCGTGTCATGGGCAACTCAATCTTTGATGGGAGTATCAAGGAAAACTGCCTCTACTCGCTCTCCGTGAACGGCGTGGGCGAGGAGAACCACTAGGTCTCGACGCTCTCGACCATCTACTACTATAGCTACAGCGTTCAGGGCTCATTCGAGGTCTACAACCTACAGCTCAAGGAGATCGCGCTGCCCCAGACCAGCATGCTCAAGCTACTGCAGCCTTTCTCGCTCACCATTGGTGGGCGCTACACGGTTGAAAAGCTGGGCAAACCCGAGGCCTGACTCGCGAACGACGGAGCCGTGGACACGACGTCCATGGTCAGCGACGGCAAGAGCGAGGTCGTTGAGTTCACCTCCGTGTCGCGCCCTGGCCGGTGGCACCACATGGTGCTGCTCACCAACGCCGACCACCTTGGCGACATTGGCAAGAATCCGCTGCAGAAAGTCTTTAATGCGTACGTCGCCCACATGGCACTGCTCGCGAGCCTGCCAGCCCAGCAACAGGTGAAGGTGGTTTCGAGCACAATGGGATCGGTGTGAGGCGCGAATGCGCTGATAGTTGCGGGTGAGCACACGGTGTCAAAGTCTCAACTTAATTGTTGTTAAGTCTACACCAGAGTAGCTCCACGAAAGGCGCTGGGTTGAGTTATTGCATAGCTTCAACGTGCTCCATTCACGCCTCTGCGTCACTGGCCGCCATCGAAGATACCTTCTTGACCGCCTCTGCGATGCACTGCATGACCTCGTTTCGGATGCGAGCGAGTCCATGATTGCTGCTATGATTAAGCACGCAAGGAAAAAATCTGGTTGGCCTGAACGTTTAGCTAGAGTTTAGCTAGGTCTTCCTCAGGAAGCCCTAGGAAGTTCCTGGGCAAATGATAACGAGAAGGCCGGGTATTTGTCGTAGCACACCATGTTCAAGGCAACACTTTCCTTCGAGTGCTGATATCCGCCAACTGCGGGGGGAAAATGCAGGTCTTTCAAATTCAGTCCTCGGAAGGCGGTGCTGAGAATTGAATTCTGCACCACACATCATCGAGTTTATAACTTGAAGGTGGCACACTGGTTGGCTCACTGTTGGCTCGGAATGGGTCACTTGTATCCAGATCCGACTGCCCAGCTTCCCACCTCCGCGAGAGGGACCTTTCTGACAGGATTGCGGCGATTACAAGATGGAGGATTGCGAGGATTGCGAGGCAATCCTCGAACGAGAGTATCACATTGAGCGCTCTCTCGGAACGCGAGAAAGAGATCAGAAGCTCTGGCTTAAAACGAGGGACCTTCGTCTCCAGATCTGCCATGAAGAATCCTGAAGCAAAGGCGTCAGAAGTTCAGACACTCGGTGAAGAATTCAGTTGAAATTCAGCTTCCTAAGTTTTGTTCACTTTGTCCGATTTGGCATCCGACAGAGTTGAATGCACGAGCCACCGGAGGATTTCTAACAGCGGCTTGGCCAACGAACGCGCTGGGATGTTTTGCCTGATGTCCACTTCGACAGCCTATCACAGGCACAGTCTTGCAGTTTGCAAGACCAGAAAATACGGAGAGCCTGTCTTGTGTTTCTTCATTCACCAGCCTGATTTGTCGCTCTCTGGTTCACCTTTCATAACAATGATATTTATGTTATAAAGGTAGTAGATATTGGAATGCATTAGCTCCTACAAATAGAACATTTTCACGAACACAGGTATTATGCTATATAAAAGGTATTTACCTGCCAAGGTTACTGCTGAAGCCGCTGTCACAGAGTACCACCTCTGGTCACGGACGAGCCACACAAGTGCCACTCTCGTGGTTGAACAGCCTCTAGGCCACACAACTCTCCATTTCACGTGGCCACCTTTTGTTTGATCCATTGAACCCCAGCAGCTCATTCTCCGATTTGCCATCCAGCAGCTCAACGCAAGACTCAGTCAGTATCATGGGACGCCTCTATACCCTACTGACGATGCTCGCGTGCCTCACGCAGCTCTGCGCGGTCTCGGTCCAGGCGGCCAACAACTTCCCAGTCGTCCTCGTACACGGCTTTGCCGGCTGGGGTCGCGACGAGCTCGGTGGCGGCCTCAAGTACTGGGGCGCCTTTGAGGGCGACTGGCAGGAAAAGCTCGTTGCCCAGGGCTTCGACGTGCGCACGGCCGTCGTGGGCCCGTTCTCGAGCGACTGGGACCGCGCCTGCGAGCTCTTCGCGTACATCAAGGGCGGCGCCGTCAACTACGGCATCAACCACTCCAAGAAGCACGCACACAATGCCACGGGCCGCACGTTCCCGGGTCTCTTCCCGCAGTGGGGCGAGGTGGTGAACGGCGAAGTCCAGAAGATCCACCTCCTCGGTCACAGCTTGGGCGGCCAGACGGCCCGCATGCTCGCTCAGCTTCTCGCTCAGGGCACCAAGGGCGCGCCGATCATCGAGGACCCGACCTCGCACGTGCTGTTCCAAGGTGGCCACAGCGACTGGATTCACTCGATCACGACCATCTCGACACCTAACCAGGGCACGACGCTCGCGTCGGCGCTCACGCTCATAGGTGGTGCCATCGTGGAGCTCGTCGGTGGACTCGCGGGCGCGATCAGCTCGTCAAAGGATGACGGCTCACCGCTCTTCTATGACGCCAAGTTCGACCAGTTCGGGCTCGGCCGCCGACAGAAGACCGAGTCAGTCAAAGACTACGTCAAGCGCGTCATGGGCAGCTCGCTCTTCAGCGGGAGCTCCAAGGACAACTGCCTCTACTCGCTCTCGACCGCGGGCGCCCAGGCCGAGAACGAGTGGGTCACAACGCTCCCGAATGTATACTACTACAGTTACTCGGTGCGCAGCACGTACGCCTTCCGCAACCCGCTGCTCAAGAAGATCGCGCTCCCAAAACCCACCATGTTCCTACTCCTGCAGCCGTTCTCACTGCTGCTCGGCAGCCGGTACACGGTCGACACGCTCGGGTTTCCCGAGTCTTGGCTCGAGAACGACGGCGCTGTGAACACCGCGTCCATGCTCAGCGACGGCCGCGGGAAGCTCGTCGAGTATGACTCCGTGTCGCTTCCGGGCCGCTGGCACCACGTGGCGCTACTGGACAGTGTGGACCACGAGGGCGTCGTGGGCACCAACCCGCTTCAGAAGGTCTTTGGCATCTACCAAGCGCACATGGCGCTGATCAAGAACCTGCCGCCCACGCTGACGACGGCGTCCAAGCGCTCGCTGCGTGGGGCTGCTGCCATGGGGGAGCACGTGGCCTCGGGCGAGATTGTCCAGGGGCTGCGGGACGCGGTGCACGAAGCGAATGCGTTCAACCACGTGGACGCGGTCGCGGCGCGCTGCGCTTCGCCAGAGGCTCAGCTGAACCCAGCGGTCAAGGAGAGCTGCGTGCGGTTCATGGAGCAGCACGAGCTGCACCAGGGTGGTGACAGTGTTGAAGTGTAGAAGACCAAGAAACGTACCTGAGTAGTAGTGACGAACAACAAAGTCAAAGTGTGAATCAAATGTGGATTTTGTATTGAAAAACAGAGGTCTGTGATGTCTGAGAGGAAGATTTGACTTGGTTCTTGTATGGAAGCAGGCCACTGGGCCCTATTTTAATTCACTTCTATGCTCTATATTAAAAAAAATTAATTTTTAGATTGCAGATGATTTAATCAAAATTTATTCCAGTTGCTGGAAGCTTGTTTGTTTGTTTGTATCCTTTGGTCCAACTTTGGAATCAGCCGAAACATAAACAGTACATCTATACAAATCCATAATTTACACTTGGATTTGTATAGATGTACTGTTTATGTTTCAATGTAAGCATTTGTGAAATTATTATGATTCAAGAGCTTTCTTTTTGTGAAGGTTTTTGCTTAGCTCATCTTATTCACAAAATAATGTGTAAAGCATCACACTAATGCTGCAGTTTATGGGTGAGTTTTAATTGTCTTCAGGTGCGATGCAGTTTATATGTGAGTGAGTGAAGGTTGCTGGAATGTGAAACTAAAAGCCAGAGCAGCATATTGGTCACCTAACAGCTATGCTTCATATATAGGTTTCAAGGTTATGAGGGTCTAAAAACATAAACAGGATAGTACAAATAAACAGCTCTCAGATGCATGCGGGTTTATCTGAAATAAATCCTTTTTAAATCAGCGTTAGGAACTTTTGGGTGTCCCGCAGTTTTTGGCGCCAACGAAATCTCAAATCCAAAAAAGCGCGCGCACATCCCACCCACCCAAATATCAAATATGCACTTGCAAGCACTATTTTACAGTAGCTATGGAAACGCAACAGGCTCATTTCCGCAAGCAGGAAAAACCCATTCACTTTTCAAACCGTTTTGCTGCCTACCTCTCGTAGAGATACTCCACACCACTGCTCTTGAGCCCCAGGCATTGCCAATCTGCATTTTTTGAAAAGCGCGCCAATCTCGCACGTCCATCCCACTTGCTCCTCTGAAGGCACGCGCCATACGCCCGCAGTCACAGGACGGACCACGCGCCGCCTTCCCCATAGCAAAACAGACAGCCTCCTGCGCATTAATCTCCATCGCCAGAGTCAGCAGTCAGCATGATGAACACGGACGAGTCCAAGCTGATCATTGTCTCGCTCGAAGGATGCCACGGTATGTTCGCATGACACGCAGGAGCACTTCTTATTGTGTGGGGATGAACACTTGACTGACGTTATGTGGCTATTGTTTATTCCCTCAGGCTGCGGCAAGACTGCGCTCTGCGCCGAGTTTGAAGCGCAGGGCTACAGCGTGCTAGACGAGGCATTCATGGACATGCCGTCGTACGCGCTGCACCCACAGTCGCTGCTCATGGAGACGGCGTGGGTCTGCTCTTGGTTCGAGCGCGTGCTGCGCCTCGCCAGCCGTGTGCGCAAGGAGAAGAACCCGGACTTCCGCAAACAGGTGTACATCGCAGACCGCTCGCCCTTCAGCGCCGTGCTCTACTCGAGCAACGGCCATTTGCTCGAACCGGTCATCCGCGAGCAGATGCGCGAGGTCGAGGAGCAGACTAACGTGCAGTTCTACACCGTGCACATCGCCGTGGACGCTGACTTGCTCTGGAACCGCATCGTTGGCCGCCTCGAGCACGAGCCAGAGCGCATCCGCTTCAACGAGCACAAGCGCTCGTGGATGGACGAGACGCTCGCGTTCTACAACTCGTTCAAGTGGGACCTCACGGTCTCGAACGATGAGCGCAGCGTCGCGACGATCGCCGACACGATCAGCGGCCTCCTGGTCGAGCAGGACGCCAACTTCCGCGCGGTCTACGAGCGCACCAAGTCGCTCTCGTGCACGAGCAGCGTCGCGAGCACGGACAGCGATTTCGAGAGCGTCGAGGAAGAGGGCGACCGCTCGCCTGTGCCGTCCCCCAAGAGCATGCGCAGCATCATCGCGTTCAACAACTACGACCTGGACTTTTAAATGTCCATTTCTCTTGGTCGTCCGTGCTGCCCAGCCCCGTCTATCCAGTGTACCATATCCAGTTCTCCAACACAACCAAAGAGCTCTTCGGTCGATGCTGTCTGTCCATTCAGTTGGGCAGGCAGACAGCGACCGAGCCTGGTCATTCAGCTTCCGTGTCATGTCGTTACGATGCATACCTTCCTTTCTACTTCTTATGAGGGCATCTAATATCCCAAGAAGCGCTGTCCATCTTCCATGGACACCACCAATTTCTAATCTAAATACACACACAGATACACAAAGAGAAACCAATCTTCTCCAATTCTATTAGGCGCTTAGGCGCAGAAAGCGCCGAGCGTTCGTTCGCGTGATGGTCGCGATCTCCTGCGGCGTCTTGCCCAGCACCGAGGCGAGCGCTTCAGCCACCAGCGGCAGTGCGCTGGGTACGTTTGGATACTGCTTCTTCACCTCCGTGGCCTCGTGGCGGCGGCACTTGGGGAAGCCCATGTACGGCGCGTCGGTCTCGATCACGAGCCGCTGCAGCGGGACCTGCTGCACCATCTCGCGCAACGGCGCGCCCTGCGTCTTTTTGCAGAGGAAGCCCGTGACGCCAATGTAAAAGCCCTCGTTCACGTACGCGCGCAGCTCAAGCTCGTTGCCCGTGAAGCAGTGCACGACCGCCGGCGGGAAGTAGCCGTCAAACTGCGCCTTGCAGCTTGTGATGAGCGCCATAAAGTCCGCATGTGCGAGTCGCTCGTGCAAGAAGAGTGGCTTTTTCAGGGCACAGGCGAGCTGGAGCTGCTCGCGAAACCACGCCTGCTGCAGCTCTGGCTCGGGAAATGACGGCGAGTAGTCGAGGCCGCACTCACCCACAGCCGTGCACTCGTCCAGCTGGGCCAGCTCGTTCAGAGCTTTGAGCTCAGCGGCTGTGGGTAGTGCGAAAGCGTTGTATGGGTGGACGCCCGCGGTCGGAAAGAGGCTCTATGATGACACAACACAGCGTTAATGGTGGGAATTATACACGGTGGATATGAACATCAAGGGCTCACTTACATTGGGGTACTTGCGACACAGCTCCATCGCGGCGCGGCTCTCTTCGAGCGTCGCACCGGGGACGAGCATCTCCGTGACACCCACTGCTGCACCGCGCTGCATCGTGGCCTCAACGTCATGGATCAGGTCGGCGTGCGTGAGGTTGCAGTCAAAGTCGAAGAGGTCCATCAGCAGCAGCGCCTCAGCGGGAGGAGCGGGCGCATTGCAGCTGGACAGGGCGTGTGTGTGACACACATCAATCACATGGAGAGTGAGTAAGCATTGGCGCATGAAGAATGAGTCTACTGGTGACAACAATCGTAAGCACCTCTGAGTTTTCTTGGTGCCATTCGTCTGCTGCTGCTTTTTCTTTGGCGGGCGCGCCTGCGGCTGCACAGAGCTAGCAACAGGTGCTGAAGCAGGAACTACTGGTTGTGACTCTGCTTCTGTGGCTGCTGGTGCTGACTCTGCTACTACTGGACGAGTCGTGGCGTCTTCCTCCAGCGGCGACGGGGGCGTCATGGACACCATGTTTGCTCAAAATGAGCTATTTAGAAAAGAGCAAAATGTGGACTAGAAAGAAAAAGAAAAAAAGATTGTAAAATAAATGGAGAAAAGCACAACATGCATAGTTCACATCTGAAGCGCTGTGATCGGCACGAAGGACGCCACCACCGGCTTGCCGCTCGAGACAAAGCGGCCACCGACACGCTGGCGCTTGGCAGCAACAGCTCTGCGAATGTTGGACAGCGCAGGTTCAGGCTTACGACGTGGCGCAGAAGTAGTCGGCCGCGTCTTGCGCTTCAGCTTCCACCGCTCGACGCGCTCGTCGCGGGACGCTGAGATCTGGGGCCGAATAGCGAGCAGCGTCGGTGGACCGACGAGAAACTCCGACGGTGCAGCTTTCACAGACATCGCCCAAGAAGAGCGAGCCAACTGGGGCTTCTGGTGGGCTGGCGTAGCTGTTCTCCCTTCGATCCGGACTGAGAATGTTGGCACAAAGACCCGCGCGTCGATTTTTCCAGCTGAGATCTCGAGCAGCTCGACAGACTGCTGGAGCTGTACAGGTGGCGCAGGCTCGCTTGATTGGTTCAGCGCTGAGAAGAGAGTCGAGAGGTTCTTCACTTCGAGTGAGTCGATCCAGTCTGAACTGGATGCCGACGGCAATACTTCGCCACTTATCATCACGTGTTCCGTTGATGCTGGGGGCCGATCCATCACAGAAGAGCGGACAAGCTGCACTGAGTCCTCTGCAGGGAACTGCTGGATGTTGAACGGGTTGTTGGGATTCACGCCATTCACTTGGGCTCCGACCGTGTCACGCGCGAATTCCTGACTGGTGCTGAGCGAGTGAGCCGGCATGTCCATCGCGAAGTCCGCTTCTAGAACAGCGAGAACCTTATCGATCTCGACCATGTCGGCTCCAAGTTGCTCGCTGGCGAACAGTACGTCTTCGCTTTGCTCGAACAGCAACAGTTCGCTCTGTACACTCGTCTCGGTCGAGTCCTGAATATCGGCTTGTTGCTTTTCGTCTGCACACGGCAGCAGTCCATTTAGATCCGCGTCAGAACGCAGACCCGCGTCAGCGAGACCCAATACATCTTCTTGTGGCTGAAGCCAGACGCTCTGGTCGTATTTGTCTGCCTCGAGCGTCGCGATCCCCTCTCTAACGTCGCATACTTGGACATTCGCGCTCTCGCTGAGGTAAACACCAGCCTCGTGGCCCTTCTTGGGCTCGTACACGTCGACCTCGATCTTGCGCAGCTGGCTCCAAGCGGCGAACGTGAACAGCGCCTCGGTCGCCGCGAGCCTGCTCTCTGCGGCGGCGAGACTTGGGTGCGTAGTTGGAGAGAGCGGCGCGTTGGTCGTGCTGGGCGTGTACTCGTAGCTGTGGAACGCATGGTGGGCGCCTGGGTGTGCGCACGTGGCGGTGGCAGCGTCCACGAGGTCAGCACTTGGGGAGAGGAGCAGGAGGGACGCGGCGAGCCATGCGCCGGCGGCGACGCGCGAGACGTTCATCATCGCTTCTTGTCGTTCTTTTGTGTGTGATTGCGTCTTTCAAAAGGCGTGTTGGATGTTCGTAACAGTTAAATACCACATAACTGATTTAATTTAACATCTTGAAAGGACGCGCTGCATAATGAACATGCGCAGGCCACGACAGCGCACAGCGGATGACGATGAGGGCGGCGAGCAAACGCCTGCATTCAGCAGTATGAGGTGTGCACACAATCCATAACGCTACGCTGCATGGCGTGCGACTACTCAATGCCGCTGCTCACTGCGTAATTTGGCGCTCAACGGCGCTCTTCGTAGGAACTCGCTGCTGGACATTGATGCTATCGAGAAGACAGTCACAAGACAGCTTCAGGCGCTCGAGGCGTCGGTCAAGACGCTCGGCGAAGATGGTGCTGGCGATAGTAGTGCCGAGTGGAGCATTGACGACGATGCTGACGACGACATGCATCAGCAGCTTGACGACACCAGCAGCAGCAATGGAGTCGAGGTCGAGGGCTTTCTGAGCCACCAATCGCAGTACAAGCAGTCGATCGTCGCGAAGAAGTTGCTTCTATACGAGAAGCAGCTATCACATCGCAGCAAGCAGATCGAGGCTCTTCAGCAAATGCAGCTGCAGGCACGCGATACGATCGCAAAGCTCCAGAATGAGCTTCAGGACGCACAGCAAGAGCTCATTTCTGCCCAGGACGACTGGGAAGAAGAGAAGGCGATGCTCATGCGGTTCCGAGGAGCAAACACTGCTGGTACTAGTGCTGGTATCGGACTGGGCCAAGTAAATCTGAATGGCGCAGCGCGCCACTCGAGGCTCAAAGAGCTCGAGCTCCAGAAGCAGCGCGAGACGAAGATACAGCTTCTCCGAGGCGCGGCCGACGCCCAGGAGCAGTTGGATTCTGGCAACATGGGTGACGTGGGACTCGCAGCTATGTCTGGTGGACGATTTCGAGTCAGAATGAAAAAATTTCGGCTTTTTCTGCGACGCAAGCTGTATCCGTTCGCAACCGACGTGCGGCAGATCGAGGCGCGCTTTGGGTACTCGGTGGCGTCCTATTTCAAGTTCTTCAGGTGGATCATCATGAGCTTCATCGCGATCTCTATCCCGTGTCTCGTGTTCCTTGTTCTTCATGTGTTGTACCTGGCGAGTCAGGTGAGCTTTACGTGAACTGGATGATGTGTACGTGGACCACAGCGAGCTGATATTTCTGTACCTTAGCCAGGATCAGATTGGACAACCTTCTCTGGCATGGCGCCGCGATTTTTGCTGATCACAGGCTACTCATCCGATGAAGCGCTCGTGTATTCAGTACGTTCATAAATGTCAGCTAGGATAATATTTGGCTTGGAGTGTTAAATATTTCAACTAACCTTGGTCGACAGGGCATCATGCTACTCATGGAGGTGCTGCTGCTGCTCTTCACGCTGCACAAGTGGATTGCCGAAGACCAAATGTCGAAAGCCTCCGAGGCTGTCGAGGGTGGGGATAAAAAGGTGAGTCCGTCCTTCAGAGCGAGGCAAATATATTAGATAGGACACCATATCTGACTGTGGCTTTGGCGTATGTGCGTGATGTCGCTAGCCAAAGTACAGCAAGATAATTCTCAACGCGTGGGACTTCTCGCTCACGACCATCGAGGTGAAGCTGTCCGTTGCAATACAACTTTTGGATCGCGGGTGAAGCTGACATCATCCTTTTGCACGTACACTGCTATAGGAAGTCGGGGACTTGAAGAAATCCATCGCGGAGCAAGTGAAGCTGGTGATTGAGGAAGAGAAGCTCGCCGAGACGCTGAAAACGCGAACACGGTGAGTTGGGCTGACACAAATTGAGATGCTATCAGATGACTCTCACACATGATTGCAATACCATTAACCAGGAATGAGCGATACCGTCTGTACGCCCGCCGCGTGGCCGCGTTCCTGATCTACGTTGTGATCCAGGCCTCGAGCTGGTACTTGATCATCCTTTTGACAACCCAATCATCACAAATTCAAGAAGAGATTGCCAAGAGTGCATCGTTTCTTGCGCCGTACGTGAGCACTTTGGTCCCCGCCGTGGTCACGATCATCAACTCGATTCTCCCGACGATCATCTCGCTGCTCACGAAGCTTGAGAAATGGGACGACGTCGGTTTCTCGATCAAGGCCATGGTCACGCGACTGTACCTGGCGAAGATGCTCAACGTGCTCATTCAGTTATTCTCCTACGCACTGTTGCTGAATCCGTATTTGCTGACGTCTGTACAAAAGATCACTCGATTTGTGACCATTGACGGCTCGAGAGTGCGGAGGAATGTCATGCTCAATTTCAAACCAGAGACGTACGAGTGCCGAGCCGAGCAGGTTGCCTCGGGGCTGCTGACGCTTGTGATCACGGATTTCACGATCAGCAAAGTCGTGAGCATCACTTCACCGTTCATCAGCGTCACTGCGAAAAATCTGAAGCTTGTCTGGCAGCGATGCAACGAGAAGCGCAAGCAAAGCAGGATGAAGAGCGGCGTTGTCGTACCTTTCAGCGACAGTAGTGCTGAGCCACCAGTGAAATCAACCGACCGACATCGCAGTGGTGATAGGTTGACGACACCCACAGTCCCCAATAAAGACAAGCCAGTCATCGACCCATCTGATACTCAAGATACCGCCGCTGTACGAGCAAAACATCCTGACCCGGCAGCTCTCGCTATCAACTCTCCAGCACAGGCAACCAGATCCGAGTTCCTCGTACCTCAGAAAATGGTGGCACTGTTGTATTCGTGCACGATCGCTTTGCTCGCGATCCCGTTGGCACCGACGACTGCGATGCTGGCACTTGGACTGCATCTCGTCAACTTCAAGTTCGACAAGTTTTACCTAATGGTGAGGTAAGGTTAGTTAAGCTCGTGGCAATTCCTGTGGCAGGGCTAATAGGACACTGTTTCCTCTTTTCCCCTATTGCTCTCTATCTTCGCAGCACTTCCAACGGAAACCGACGAGCCCGTGGAGCGCAAAGGATGCCGGGAACTTCTTCATCAAGTTCTACTTCTGCACGATTCTCATTTTCCTCGGTTGGACGCACTACTTCTTGGCGAACCGGTACCTCTCCAAGCAGTGTGCACTGCAAGACTCGCTTTTGGAATCTGTGAACGACGCGCTGTGTGTGAAAGATACGTACGTCAGCTCGACAGAAATCTGCTCAATCAATGCGCTGCCGGCATCGGTAAGCAGATGAATGGAGTCAGTTATCGCACGAATTGCCGTACATCACTTACAAGTTACTTATCGCTCATCTGTGCATGGCAATAACTGCTCCAGGCTGCCTACTTCTCGAGCGTCTTGGGCGGTGGCCAGGAGTGCACGACTGGATATCCGCACTGTGTCTGTTCTGGACAGTTCGCCTGTGGTCCATTCACAGCATCTGTAAATGGATACGCACCGATGGTCACTGCGATCTTGGCGACCGACATTGTGTCTGACCTGTACGCACTACTGGTCCAGAGCAACTTTGTGGCGTGGACGCTGCTCTCCATGCTGCTGCTCCTGCTCTTCTTCCTGCGCAACTCGCTCAAAGTATACATCGTAAGTAACCAGTCGTGTCATGTTTGCCTACACTGTGAGCTCACCATGGTATAGACTTCACTCGTTTGCGCTCTGACTTGGTTGCGCTGTATGTTGTTGCAGATGATCACCCTTGAGCGAGAGCAGGAAGTTGCGCTCACATTCACGTCACTCAAGAAGAAGATAAAGCAGCTGGAAAATCGAGTGCGATTGCATAATAAACTTGCAGAGAGTGACACTAGAGGCGAAGCAACGACTGCTACATAACGATTCAGCTTTGACAGCGCCAGATAAGAAACGGTACCAACGTGCAGCTTTCCGACCATGCAGTGCGCTCCTCTTTTGCCAATCGCTTGTCATCCTTGATGGCGAATCACAATGTCTTGGATCCGAACCGTCAAGCGCAGCAACAGCTTCCACTACACGTACAACACCAGCACTGCAGCTCAACACACAGTCTTCAGCATCCAGCAGACAATAATGATCACGAGCACCTAAATGCGAACCTGCTGCGCAATGACGTGCTCCAGCCGCTCCTCCTCCTTGTCATCTCGCTCCAGGTGCGCAAACTCGTCTTCGTCCTCGACGGGGAGTGGGTTCTGCGCACGCTGCGTCACGGGATCGTGAGTCGGCAGCTGATCACCAACGTCGTCACTGTCGCTCAGTGTATCGCCAAACGGAGCACACGGCGCACAAGTCGACTGAGATGAAGACGCAGACGAGAGCGACGCAGACGACGAGGGGCTTGCGCTCATGAACGCCCACGAGCGCTTACGCGCCGTGACCTTCATACTGACTTGGCGTTCTTCTGGTTGCCTGCTGCTGTGTGTGGAGATTGGGTTGTGTGTGTGTTCATGAGCCCGCATTCTGCTGCGAACGGCAACTTCAAACTGCGCGCTCTTTCGGGACGGCAACTTCAATGTCCGTTGTTTTCGGGACATTTTTCTCATTTTCTATTGGCTCAAATAACGTTCGGAGAACAATTTCCTCGCATGTGATTGGCGTAAAGGTGCTTATAAGCTCTCAAAATAACCTCATCAGTCCAGGATTTAGTATACAAGCAATCCTCCCAAATTGATACGTGCTTTTTTAATAGATAGAATATAATATCCTGGAGGCAAGCAGCAATAGAGAGGTATAAAAAATAAAGGTCAGCAAGTACCATCACAGTCACGACAGTTGCACACGCGACATGCCAATTTCAAGTCAAAATGAAGGAGTCAGAAGAAACGGACAATCTGATGAGATTTAGAAGAGGGTTTACCCTGACAACCCTCCCATCGCGCACACAGAATCCGCTGAAGTCCTGTTCACCACTCAGCAGGACGCGAATTGCGCGCTCACACACACGTGCACGCATTCGCACACACGTTATGACTCTGTGCAAACGTTCACATCATTGTTTAGTTTAGTTTCTGAATTGGTGGTGGTTCAAGACGCAGCCTTTCAATACTCTCTACAAGTTCGTACATCTCATCGTCGAGTGTGTGTGTGTGTGTCGCCAACAATTGCTTATCGTTGTGTGGGTTACACTTTCCCAGGCTTCTCGCGCCCAACGCATTGCAG
>JAASFV010000417.1:0-23004 GCA_023334015.1 Globisporangium paddicum
TTCCTCGTCTTCGAGATGATCCCGCGCAACTACGAGAAGGCGGCCGCGCCTATCACACTCACGGACCTTGGCACGTTCTCGGCCAAGATCGCGGCGTACATGGCCTAAGAAGATACGAGATTTTTTTTATCTTGTAACAGTATTATATAACACAAAAAGAAGCCCTATCGATTGGTACGATATCAAGGTTCACAGCACAATGTTGCTCATGTGTTCACGTGAAGCTTTTCACATGCAGAAGATGCTCACTCCTGGAGGTCATGAACGACATGGTATGAGCCTCTCGGATTTGGCCATGACGGTCACACGCGAATGTACCTTGACGCATCTAAGCCAATGTCTGTCGCATCGGCTGCACGAGTGGGGCCTTCGAATGAGCCAAGCTCTCAAGTGTCTCAGAGCAACCACTTCTTACGAAGTAGGTCTCGGACGGGCGCACTCGTAGCCTCAGGGCCTTCTGTCCATTGCTAACAGACTCGTAGTCTTTTGACGCTCAGCTTCTAGTCGAGTGGTCCAGCTAGGCTGGCGAAAGCCCACAAAATGTTGTGCGATATGCAATGAAATTGATATCCTAACGTTGTCATTGAGCGAGTGGTGCTCAAGATCGGGTCGTGTGTTTTCTTTGCGAAGGCTTGGTAAATTTACACCCGTTCCCAGCATCTCACTTCTCAACTGACTGCTGTTCCAAGCCATTTATTCTTGAGAGAAAGAGAGACACAACTCATCCGACAACGGACGACTGCTTTTGGAACATGAACCAGCGACGTCTCGTGTTATTCGCTTCGAGCGCGTTTGCGGATCAAGTGCAGTGTGAGAAATCAGTGCGCGAGAAGCCCATCGGCAACAGCACTGGACCAGCAAAGAGGTGGGCGCACGATGGAGCCCCCGATCGTCATCGAGTGGCGCCTTTGGTACGCTGGGTCTGTCGCTGTTCCTTCTGACTGTGTATGCTGGGATCCTGGCACTGGCGATCAACGGCGAGACGTACGTTTGGCCACTCGCTTATCACGAGGACCTGAATGTTGACGACCGTGCTCTTACGGCCAGCATGCTAAACGCAGTAGTCGCAGTCTTTGCGACGATCCTCGCAGCAGGTGTGAGATGGTACGCAGAGAACAGCATCACTGGTCGTGCTGAGCGCATTCCCGTCCTGGCATGGACCACGGAGGTGGGTAATCCGGACCGCATTGGGCATCTTCTTTGCCTAGTTTGCAAACTTCGCGCTGAAGTTGTGCAGCGCGAAGGCAACATCCAGAGTCCATGCAGAGATGGCCGTCTCGGATCTCTTCAACGCGAAAGCTGCCACGCTAGAGTACGATACAAGAGAGAAGGAGTTCTCTGGATTTATATAGAGTATTTACCAGGTTCCGAGGAGGTCTGTAGAGGTTGCTCGTACATTCGGCCTCAGAAGACATTCAGAGCACCTTTACATCAAATGTCGTACGATGTTGCTTGATGAGACTACAAATGCTGACAGAATGTAGCTGGTAAGGTCGTCTGAAGTGGTCTGATGAGGTTGCTTGTGCGTCAATCCTCAGAAGACATTTCGTCCCTCTTTGTGTGAACTCTTCATCGAGCAACAATATAGCACTTTATATGTGATTTCATCTATATAATACACCGCCAATGTCGAATCATCAGCATAGCCAAGCTCAACTGGCGCACAGACGACCTCGCAAGGGTGCTCAATACCAAGTGCGCGACTGCCAAGTGTTCAGGCTACTACGAATTCCCAATCCACTCCCGCGACCACATTCTTACGCTCGGGGAGGAGCACTATCCGATTGAAAAAGCGGTGCGATTCCGCAGCCAGAACACCGAGTGGACACCTTTGGTTGCGACTCAGTCTTCTATCTGGCAACCATGAAGTCGTCAATATTGGTTCGATTGCGAGCATTGAGCGATGGGCCACGAGCAAAAACAAGTTGATGTGCTTGACAGAGATCGAGAAGCTCGCAGTGCGACAGGTTACCAACCACCTCTACAATGTACTGCCGTTAACAGCAACCATCAGCGCGAGCTATTTCTTCCTTTTGCAGTTTGCAGCGGTCCACAAAGCCCTATCGTCTTTGACGAGCAGCAGAACACCACAGAGCTCGCCGGCAACAGGATTCACTACTCCTTCGCGATCCATGTACCACTGGCAGATGGGGTGATATCGTTTGGAGCTGCATTCTCGATAACGGTGCTCGTCGCGATCCTCGTCGTTTGTTCTGTGATAAATCCGACATGCGACTATCCGTCGCGAGCAACTTTGGCGCGACGCAGTGCATCGAGACGATGCTGGACGTCAAGCATCCCAACGCATTCATCAAGTGCCACTTGGTGGACACGATCGGGGGCGCGATCCAGTCAAAGCACTACTCGGCCATCTCTGCGGCGTGGAAGCACAGCGAAGGCAAAGGCGGTCGAATCGCTCTCCCATTTCAGAAGCCGGCGAGCTCTCCATCGATCCTGTCGTGCTAAGTCACGTGACTGTGGTGATGGTCGACGCGACTGAGTAAGTCTACCTAGTCTCCAATGCGCCTTGATACATCTACGCCACTCTGTGGGATACTGCATATCAACAAATCTGTTTATCGACACATTATTCATCATGCGCGTTTGCAACCTTTGTTTCAGCTGTAGTACTGGATTATCTCTCCTATCATTCATGTGGCTAACTGTGGGAGAACCCGGCAATTTCGATACTTGTCGATCGTAGCGGTGGGCTCATTGTCCCATCCATCCATGGTCCTGTGGTGGCCCCACAAATACAAGTCAAGCAATCCGGTACAACGCTTTCATGACTGCAACGTCAAGCCAGCCATTCTGCCGCTCAGGTGGCGGTTTTCATCAATATCACCAAATGAATTCTAGCAAAGTCGGTGTTATCGAATCTTGAAGGAGACACTGGCAGCGTTATTCAAGACTTCCTAAACCACGCTGTGACTACTAAGTCGATCATTACCAGTCATCCGATCCGAGTTATCGAGGCACTTCAGTTGGCTGCGCTCCGCAGTGAGCGAGCCGAGGTGTGTGCTACAGAGAACTTGGAGTGCACCTTCAGCGAGGCCGAGCCCCAGAGCTCACATTCATCGATGCATCCATCCAGCTGCTCGCGTTGGGCGGGGATAGCAGCAATGTCAGCGAAAAGGTGTCGATTTGAGTGGACCATGTGCACTCGTTCTCGTGGATGAGCGCACCCTAGACGACTTTATCAAGGCCGCTGCTCTGATCACCATAGATCAAGAGTAAGCGACGAGTGCGAAGCTACAGAGCGCGATGATGGAGGAAAGCGGCCAATAAGTACATGATCACTGCTGATCGGCATCAATTTGTGTCTTCATTATGGTGGTTTCTCTAAGGCTCACTGAGTGTATGGTGAATGATGACACTATGAATGAGAAGAGCTTGTGATTCATAGGTGAACTAAGTACTTTGGTTGTGGCGTTCGAGATCCCAGGGTCACGCAATGGCCTTCACCCTTGAAACTTTTATTCCGTGGCAGCAATCGCCGCTGCCACGTGGTCCAGCGTGACGGAGTCCGAGAGCACGGGCGCGACGCTCGCGGACTTACCCTTGGTCGTCGGCGCGCTCGGGAGTGGAAGGTGGATCGGCTCGCCTTCGTGCTCGTTGTGCTTGAGGGTCGCCGTGGTGACCCAGTAATGTTTAATGTCGCGCGCTTCCATCGTCTCGCCACGTGTGTCCACCAAGTAGCACTTGAGAAAACTGCTCGGGTACTTGACATCCACGAGAATAGCTTCGATGCACTGCGTGACATCAAACGAGCACTCTACTTGATTTCTGCCAATCAAGCGCCCAAAGCGGATTTTTGATAATGCCAGCACGAGGAGCAGCAAGGTAGGGTATGAAGCGTATGCAGCTAGATGCGGAGACTGCAGCGAGAAGAAATAATTGATCTCGATGCCGTCGAAATTTGTGCTGTTTGTGTATCTGTCTTCAAAGATCATGAGCACGTTTTGCACCACGCCAAACTGCAGCAGGAAGAACAGACGCGCCGTATATGTGGCCTGTAGTGGGTGGCTGCTGTAGAGGTGGTTGGTCGACTGGCGCGTGATCAGCTTCTTGATCTCGGGCGAGCACAGAGTCGTGTTTGATTTTCCCTTCGCCCACACAGCACTTGGTGAGATGCAGGCGCCAGTAAAGACCCCACGATGGCCTGACGAGGGATTTTGCGTCATCACCAGTGGCGTCCACTGCGTGCCTTGGTCCCGAAACGGTGCTGCCTGAAGGACTGGGTAGTTGTTCTCGCCCAGGAGAATGAATTGGCTTGCGCCTTCGATGAACGTGAAGTATCCAAAGCAGTTCGCGGTCGCGCACTCAGCGTGAAGCTCTTTTGCCAGGTCACTAATGGACCAGGTGAGCTTGACTATGCTGATGGTTCGATATCGGCGTACGTTGGTCGCAAACGCCTTCTGCGAGTTGGCAAAATCAAACTCTGTCGGGAAACCATGGCTCGCAGTCGTGAAGTGCTGGAGAGGATGTAACGGATCCCAATCTACAGAGATTGGAATGCAGCTGAGGTTTCTGTGAGAGTTTGGAATCCGTTAGAGGTCGTTTCTCTCACAGATTAGTACAGTGTTGTCGACCAATAGAAGAACAGGTAACCACCACCGATTTCTTCCAACCAACTGCAGTATCAGCAACCTTTCGAGGACGTAGCCGCAACACCGTTACCTGGAGGTGGCTGGCCAAGCTCACACGTCCGCAGAAGTGAAACATCAATAGCGAAACTTTCTCCACTGCGCACTGCACCCAGTGTGTGTTTCTTCTCAACAAGGTCAACATGCGGGTATTCCAGCCACGTGGTAAAGCTTTGACAACCAGAGATTCACCAATGAGCAGCTGATGAAGCAAATATTTCGAAACAGCTCGTGACACTTTTTTCGAACTTAGTGTTGTCGTCTGAAAGGTCCAGCCTCGGCATGCTGGACAAAAAGCCCCTATAGGTCAGTCTAGTGCTGGATGTTAGATTCAGAGAGACCTTGGCAACCGCTTGAGCATCGTTTCGGTTGTATGTGTGGCTAACAGTGCAGTGGTCCTCAGATCCAAGTTCGGATTGCTGTCCTCTGGATTATCAAGCTCTCAGAATTTGATATCGGACAGTGCTTGCTGGGAAGAAGACGACTCAACCATGAGCGAGCTGGAGGAGCACGTGAGCACAACAGAGACACAAATATGGACTGCTATTGCCACGAATAAAACTACAGGACGGAACACACAAACCACACGGCACTCACCCTCACTGGAGCTGCTTGAAGGGAGTCAAACTCAGAGCTTTCTAGGCGTTGTTGTAGCCAGCCTTAGACTTGTGGCTCGAGTCGCCACCGGCGATCAGACTCGTCTTCTTGAACTGCACGAGCATGCCAAGCACGAAGAGGCCGAGCATGCCGGCCACATACGCCCACCAGATCGTCGGCATGTTGTAGACCCAGTCGCCGGTCGTCGAGTCCTTAGTCGCGTACTGGGCCTGCAGGTCCGTGATATCAGGGAAGTTCTTGGCAAAGTAGCCGATGCCAGAGATCGCGAGCACGGCGCCGACGAGGCTCGTGGCCACGACGATCACGGGCTTCTCGAGCTTGATGGCCAGCAGGCCGCCGACGAGTCCCAGCAAGATTGCGAGCACGAGCAGGCCCGTGTTAGGGTCGTTCGGGAAGAGCTTGTACCCAAAGGACGTGTTGACCATGGTCGCGAGCAGCACGCCGCCTGCGGCACCGACGATGAAGATGCCAGTGCTGTAGATCGCGAGCACGAGCGCGCCCAGGAAGAGACCACCGACACAGAGCGCGATCCACCACGCTGTGGCCTCGTACGACTTGTCCTTGAACACATAGTCGGCCGCGCTCGCGCACAAAAAGCCGCCGACGAGGAAACCGCAGAGGAACATGGTTGGGCGCATAAGGCGGAAGCCGAAGAAGCACACGGCGGCGCCCCCGAGGATCGCGAGCGTGGCTGAGACGCCGGGTCCGAGGGCCAGGTCGTCCGGCGACACGTGCACGAGCGCGTTGCCCTGGTCCGTGATCGTGTCGCGCAGCATGGCCGTGCCGTTCGCGACCGTCGGTGCCGTCGTCTGCGCTGAGACTGCGGCGAGCAGGACGAGCAGCAGGGCGGTGGTCATAGAGACGCTCGTGCTGGTCGCCATGGCTGTCTATCTGTCTGTTGTTCTGTGGCGACTTGAGCACCAGTGCGCGGAATCGGAAATGACAGCATGAGTCCACCGAGTGGGAGTTGAAGTGGGATGAGAGAGTCGGTTGGCTCGTGGGGATGAAAATGAGTGAGTGCCAGATGGACTACCTCCCGTCTCTGCTTGTGCGGACTTGCGTGGTCATTGCAGCGTGTCGTTTACAACAAAGGAGCGAGGGCTCGACGGCTCCGGGGCGAGAAAGGCAACCCAGGAACCATATGGGCGGCTGGAAAGCATGCCCCAGGTCCTCTACTCAGGTGACGTCAGCTGCCCGCTTCTCAATCTGAGTGGCTAGTGATCACAAACAAGCGGATGTATACCAGGCACTGGCCTGTCATGACGGTCTTCTACGCAATGAGCACGTGGCTCGCTGTATATTCATCCACGCCATTGTTTAGAAATCCACTTCCACGAGTGTGTGGCTGTCAGGCTTCTTCTTCGCATTCGCCTGCTCTACGCGGCCAGCACGGAGCAGCCGGCGACGCAGTACTGCTCCTCGCGCGCGCACTCGGTCTGGCATGTGACCACGAAGCTCCGGTCGGACGCGTTGCCCATGCCGTCCTCGCACTCGGCGTCGCACGAGCTCTTGTGGGCCATGCACTTGGCTTCGCATGCGCCGCGCGGGCCCACAGCGGCGCCGTCCTGGGCACTGATAAGGCTGGCGGACGACGGCAAACACGACGATAGCACGCAGAGCGCGAACAGCGCCAGCGTGACGCACTTGGAGAGGCGCAGCATGACTGGTGGGAGATACAGAGGAAAGCGTGCGGGTGAGGCTGGTGACTGCGTAGCGCCTCACAGAGAGAGGGTGGGGCCTAGTTACTTGGCTTGTGATCAAGTGTCGTCAAGTCAGCGCTGACTAAAAGCAGCTTGGGATCCGCATTCAAGCGACTCGAATTAGTGACATGTGACATGTAACCCGGCTGAGTTATCAGATGCGGTTTCGGATCAGATTCTGATCTGCATGTCACTAATCTGAGTCTCAGGAAAAGTCTCGTCTTCAACACAGTGCCGAGTTCGACCTCAATACAAGCTCGTGTCTCAGTGTAGCACATGCATCTTCTGTATCGATAATCTTCGCCACAAACCTTGCATCACGATCGCTTAACGCGAGGCACTTGATAGGAAGCCTCGCTATATAAACAGAGTTACACTCAAGCACACACACACAAAATTATTCTCAATGCACTACTCACGTTTCTTTGGGGATTACGCCGTCTGGGTCGGCGCAGCTGCAGCGAACTCCGAGTTGCTGCCGACAGCGACAGCTTCGTTGCCATGGTCGGTTTCCTCTTCGTCGTCGCTATAGTCTATCGTAAATACGCCAACGAATGACTTCTTCCTCTCGGCCGGGGAGACTTGGGCTTCGAGCTTGGCCTGCAGCGCTTCCAAGTTGTCGTCCAGTTCATCGGATTTCTCTTCCAAGTCGTCTGTGGCGCTTGAGCCGCGGTCGCTGCCACCTTCGTCCACGGTCGCGGTCTCGGAGGAGGAGCCGCTGTCGTTGTGGTTGTTCGTGTTTGAGGCGACGGACGAGGTGGCGGACGATCGACGGCCCCACTGGAGCTTGGGCATCTTCACGTCGGCGAACTTCGTTCGCATGCTCGAGATCGAGTTGCGCGACAGTGTCATCGAGAGGCGGTTCCCTGATCCATGGTTGCTCGACGCGCCGCTGCTATTGTAATTAAAGTTGTTGTTCATGCTGCTCGTCGAGATGATGCTCGAATCGCCTTCTCCGCCATTCACTGGGAGGTCCGTCGTGGTCGGCATTGCGCTCTTCTTCCGTCTGAACATTTTTTGCTGAGTAGCTTTCTTCTTGAACGGGTCTTCGCCCGTGCGTAGAATTGTATCATAGCGGCAGTAGTGGCATTCGCTTTCCACATGGTTAAGCAGTTCCTGGGGCGAGCAAGCGGCATTGTCGCGCATGAATGCATGCCACGACGAATATCCGCCGTCCAAGCAACTGACGAAACGAAAGCCACGCTTCTGGAAGAAAATAGCCGCGCGGTTGATAGAATCCGCATCGAGGCGCACAGCATCACGCACGCTCGTTTTCAGCTCGTCGGTCGTCGCCAGCTCAGGAGGGACACCGACACCATGACCAACCAGAACGATGTGCACTTGAGACTTCAGCGGGTTGAGCGCACCCATGTTTTTTGCAATCAAGTCGGGGGAGTCAAACACGGACGGGTCGAGTGTGTACGCTGCTGGAATACGGCCACTCTTCAGGTCGTCCGAACTTCTCAATCCTCGGCAGTCAATAACGAAGAAGTGGAGCCCATTCGCGGTCTCGTTGGATTTTTCGCCCATAACTTGGCCACCAACTTCGTCGACACTGATCGGGAGCGCGAACAATGCAGGCGCAGGCTCATGCTTCTCCGCTGGATGCTCCCACTGCGTCTTTCCGGTCTGCGTGTGGTACCAGAAGATCTTTCCCGCGATCGAACGCGACTCTTTCTTCACCCACTCCGTCATGTCGACCTCTCTTTTCTCATTTGCTGAAGACGAATTGTTTGGCGCGTTTCTGCTTGCAGCCGTGATGCCGAACGCGATGTCCGTTGCCTGGCGAGATGGACTCTTGGTTTCTGGACCTCCCTCGCGCAGGTTGCACTTGTAACTTTTCGGTGTCCTCGTGCGCAGGCGCGACGCGAAAAGGCACAGGAACTGTACATTCTCTTCACTGTCAAACGCGGCAGCTAGGGTTTCTTGCATTTTGGTTTTCACAGCAGCAGCTGAAGTGCACTCCATCAGCGCCTCCTTGTCTTGAACGAGCGCCGCGAGTAGCACAAACACGCCAAAGAGCGTGTCCCCCGTGAGCAAGATCTGGTCCATCACGAACATGTACACCTTTGGAGAAATGGTCTGGTACAAGTCGCCCAAGAAGAAGCTTGCCGGGATCACCTGACCAGGTTTGCTCCACTCATTGCCACACCACTGGGTCAGAAAATGCGCCAACTGGGGGTCGTGGTAGCACAGGAGTTGCTCGACGAGATGCTGACGCTCCATCTCGGTCTCGGAACTCGCCTCACTCTTTTTGGCCACCTTCGCTTTCTCTTCGTCGTCTTCGGACAAGCCGGTATTTGTTTCTCCCTCGCTACCAAGGATCTCCGTCAAGCTCTCGCTGGCCTCTGTCTGTTCAAAGCCGCTGTCCGAATTGATGAGATGCGGCAGGAAGTTGGCGCAATACTGGTAGAAGCAGTCGTAGATCGTCGGAAGCGGCAGGTTCAGCAGGAAGAACGATGCGACGACGCGGGCCATACCGCTCGTGTACTCGACCGACTTGGTCGTGAGGAACCACACGAGTAGAATCTCCAGTTCCTTCTGAATGCGCTCACGCTCTTCCTCACTTGACGATAACGAGTCCACCAGCAGCACACTCACCTGCGCGCACTCGTCGACGAGTAGCGGGTCTCTCGGCAGTTTGCCGAGCCGCAGGATCATGCGGTCAAACTCCTGCGCCGACGCGCCGTGCTGGTTGCGCTTGTACACGTTCAGCAGCACCTGCCAGATCTCGCCTCGGAGCGCGCTGCACTGCGGCGGCAGGCACGCATACACGCTCGAGAGCAGGCAGTTCTTAACCTCCTCCACGCCAGGGCGGCGCGTGATCGCGCGGGTCGCGGTCGTGGTCGTCATCGTGGCGAGCGCGGACGGCGACGAGAAGAGCTGCTGGATGGCATCGGCGAGCTCGCGGCGCTCCTGGCTGCTTTTGGAGGCCCACGCGCGCAGCCTTTGGCGCAGCACGATGGCGCGCAGCGCCTGCGCGCGCGTGGCCGCGAGGGACGAGGAGTCGTCCGCCATTCGCCTGCTTGTCGCCTGCTGCTTGCTTGCCTTTGGTGCGAAAATGCGGAATGGCGTGTCGCTTTATATGAAAGTTTGTATGGGGGAGAAACGAGCGCGCGGGGAGGGATGGGAAAAGTGAGGCACGGGCTTGTAATAAGGAAGGACACGGTACAGAGCTGATTCCGTACGGTATGAAGACGAGGGGGATGGGCCAGTTTTGTCGAGGATTCAAATGAATGACAGGCTCTTTGGAGAGTTGTTCAATGTCACTAAGACGAGGTTAGAAAACCACTTTATTAGAGGCCTCTGGTATGATTTCACTCGACAATTTTCAAAAACCAATTTCAGTAGAATCCCAGGTACTCTCGCAGGGTTCCTGAGAAACCTCCTGTGTATGAACGTCTATCTCTATGTTCATTGGATCAACCGCTCCATGCGATAACCGAGTCCACAGAGCCTGTTTCACTGTTGCAGCGCCTTCCAGTGGGGCGTCAAGTACAGCAAACTTGCGGCTGACTGGTGGTCTGAAGCCGACGAAGCTGACGCTGAGTTTAGGATCTCCAACGCACTCTTGATCAGCGGGTGGAGCGTCTCGAACTTCTCCAAAGCCACTGTTGCGAGCGTCGCGATCTCCATTAGAGTCTTCTTCGATGGAGACTGCTGCTGCTTCTTCGTGGTGACGATCGCAACACCGGCCGCCAGAAGACTGAAGAGAGTTGGAAACACACTCGAGTAGTACGTGATGCCGCCGATCCACTGCTCGCGCGTGTCGTCGCTGCTGAGCTGCTTGAGCACCTCAACGAGTTTTTCGAGCACCTGTTTGCGGAGCACAGTGGTGAGCGTCTCGGTCGACGCTGTGGGCGAGCTGGACGAAGACGACGAGCCGCCAAAGCCAAAGAGACCCGACGAGTTGGAGCGAGCACGCGGGTTCGACGCAACGAAGATGTGGTAGATGAAGAGCTGCGCGACCAGGTCCGGCTCGGCAAAGTAGTTGCTGCTCTCGGCTTCAAAGATGCGGTCGCAGAGCTCGCCCCAATCCTGGCCCTTGCCGTCATCCACACGCGCGCTGGCGTTGCTGCTAACGTACTCCTTCAGAGTTGCCGGCGCGTCGACAGAGTTCAATAACATCTTGGAAAGCGTCGACGAGCCGTACGGTGTGTTTGCAAAGCGCTCGACCACGTACGCGACTGCGAGAGGCACGACCAGCGTGTCTGACGCAGAGCGGGGCAGTAGAGTCCCCAGCTTGGACTTGCTCTTTGATGAAGACGACCCAGCAGTGAGCGCGACCTGCACAGCGTCACGGATGAGCGCACGTGTGGCGGATTCATCGTCTTGCAGCAACTTGAGTGCACTGAGCCAGCAGTCGAGCGCGATCTCGGTCTTCCAGCCATCGCCAGCGAGCGTCAGGAAACCGCTGTGGCGAAGCGCACGCGCAGCGGTCTGACGCAGCACGAGCGTCTGCTGTTCCGACGCGCGCGCGACGATCTCTTGCTTCAGAGTCTGGCAAATGGCTTCATTCGAGTACGTGTCGTGGCGGACAATGAGTGCGAGCAACTCCAGGGATGGCCCGAGGATGTCGGCATCGGCAGACAACTCCAAGATCTCTCGCAATTGCTTTTGAGTGGCCTCGCCAATGTCCTTTGGCAGCGCCGAGTCCAGTTCGCTCTGGCAGTGGACCAGCAGCTGGAGCTGGCGGGACTTGACCTTTGGGTGGGTTTCCACGAGCAGCTGCTGAGCCAGCACGATGCGCAGCGACTCGTATGCCTTGCCCGAGAGCTTCAGCGTAAAGTGCTCGTCTCCGTGGATCGCGTTCGCGAGCTGCTTAATCGCCTTTTTGCGGATTTCCAGGATCGGGGACTGCAACATGTGGTCCACCAATGGGAGTACACCTCCAGGCGCGTTTTCAGTCTTGAGCAGCCACTGCACCTTTCGGAACTTCCACACGCCAAAAAAGATCGACACGAGCGCGCGGTCCGCGACGTACTCGCCAGGGGCCGCTCTGACGAGCAGCAGCTGTTTGGTGCTTGGTGATGAAGCACATCGCTCCGTGAGGTCCTTGGCAGCTTGGTGCTGGATCTGGCCCAGCACGTGCTCAATGTCGTCCGTGAGCACGGATGCACCCTTCGCATAGCAGAATTTGACAAACGTGTCGACGATTTCAAGAAACACGGCGCGGATGCTGCCACACGCGAGCTGCTTCTCGTTGGTCCACAGCCACATCTTGGTCGGCAACAACGTCGACGCGAGCTGCTGCAGGATCTGACGCACGACCTCGGAGCGGCGCTCGTCGCTCTCGGCAACTGCAGCGTCCTCGACATCGAGGTACTTGGCCAAGAGGCAGTGGATCTGAGTCAGTATGCCATGCACAGAGTTACTTGTCATTGGTGGCGTTTTCTTTGGTTGACCAGCTGAGACTGGTGGAGATGAAGGCGTGCGCACACCGTTCGGAAGCTGCGCCGTGAGCGTGTTGAGTAGTGCGACTGCGTCTTCGTCGCTGACGATGGTCGCCAGCACCTTCGCTGCCATCTGGCGGATCGCCATCGTGGGCTGCGACGCGCACTTGATCACCAGTGGGATGAAGGCCGACAGCGGCTTCTGCAATTCAGTGTCCTCCTCGCCAGGCTTGAGGCGGCTCATGAACATCAGGATCGGGTACAGACCTGGTGGTGGCGTTGTCGAGGCCACACCAGCAGCGGCGGCTCGCTCAAAGGTGCTCGTGCACTTCTCCAGTTCTCGAAAAATGAAGCCATTGAGCTGCTGGAAGCGGGAGAACACGTCGACGCTCGACACCTTCACCTTAGACGCGCCGTCGGCGATGCGCTTGTCACCGATCGCACGCTGCGTGGCTGCCGCGAAGAGCATCATGGCCGAGTTGCGCACCGCCCAGGAGCTGCAGTCAAAGCCAAAGACGGCAATCTCGAGCATCTGCGCGACGTAGATTGCGACGTCGTCGGCGAGGATCGCGTCCTGGCAGATGAGCTTGAGGATGTTGAGCGCATGAACACGAGAGCGCCAGAGCAGGTGCAGTTTCTGCTGCGATCCCGCGGCAATGGCGTCCGTGTCGAGGTTCGCGAGGCGGAGCAGGTTCGCCATGACCTTGGGGAGGATTACCGCCGCCGCGTTGCGCGGCTCGGAACGCAAGATAGCGACGAAACTGAACGCAAAGCCCGAGCTGCGTCGAAGGATGAAGTGCTGCTCGGATCGCTCGAGACGGTCGAGAAGACGATCGGCCCACAGCTGAGGCAGGCCGCCAATCACAGGGTTCGTCTCGCCGTTTGCCAGGAACGAGCGGCACACGCCTTCAAACGCCTGGTACGCGGTCGCGACGGCGCCTTTGTGTTTGAGCTCAAAGAGCGAGTTGAGCAGGATCTCGCCACCCTGTCTCGCCATCTCGGTCGTAAAGAAGCCTGAGTTGTCCACGCGCGGCAGCGGCACGCGACGCATGAGCACGTCGAGGATCGCGCCACATTCACGCGCTGCAAGCCAGCTGCCGACGACGGCACGCTGTTCCGTGTCGTTATCGTCGTCGCCGCCAATCTCACCGTCTTCGAGGATCAAGTGGCCGCGACAGTCGACGCGCAACGGAACTGCGCCAGATTTGGGGAGCGAGTTGACCTCGCCGACCACGATGTCGCCGCTGAACGAGTCCGAGAGCTCTTCGTCACCGACACCCGAGGTCGCGTCGCCGACCACGAAGAGCGAGAGGTGCATCGCCTTGCGGATACACAAGAAAACCTTCTCCATCACCACGCGCCACTCGCTCATCTCGATCGAGGCGCCAGCAGAATCGGTGAAGTTGACGCTCTCGACAATGTAGCGCAGCGAGAGCAGCAGGCCGTGCACGAGCGGTAGTTCGCCTCTGCGGGCCTTGTCGTTCGCACTCACGTCGCTGAGACGCGTCAGGATCAGTTCCGTGAGCTTCATCACAAACGAGATCTGCGGCGTCGTCACCGAGGCAATAGTGTCGAGCGGTGGCTCGGACTGGAAGGCGATGTCGAACTGGGCAATAGCGGCGCTCTTCTTAAAGAGCACGCGCATGAAGAGGCCACCGGCGTCGCTCTCTCGCTGGCGCGCACTCACGCAGAGCGCCATCGCCCACTTGAGCAGCAGTGTGAGGGACTCTTTTGACGTGAAGCCCGGTAGCTCGTCCGGGTACAGATCCAAGATACTGAACGCGAGCGTGCGGATGACATCCCAGGAGCTCACGAGCATGTTGAGCAGGCTCGTGACCATGTGCGCGCTCAGCAAGACGCTGTCGGCGTCAAAGCCAAACACCTGCACGTACATGCGCATGACGTCGAGCCCCATGATCTGGCGCTGCGGGATAGCTCCAGAGTAGATTGACGTGACGACGAAGAGCTCGACCCAGTTCTTGAAGGACTGGGCAAGCTCCAGGTCGGCCCGCTGCTTCTCAAGCACGTCGGCAGGGACGTTCGCTGCGGACGACGGCTGCTTGGAGTTGATCCGCAGACTCTCTTTGATGCGGACAAGGATGGTCTTAAGTCCGATCATGGAGTTCATGCGCGACGATGACGAGATTTCCTTCCCGTGGATCACCAGGTACTTCTGGATCAGCTTGAGCTCCTGGGGCGTTGGCATGTTGGTGGACTTGAGCGAGGCGCAGATCGCATCGAACGCCGAGCTACGCGTCTCCGCCTTCGCGTGCGAAATCCCCTCTTCGATCTCCGTTGGAGAGAGTCCTAGGAGCTTCTCTGGCGACACTCGCTTGCGAGCGAACTTCATGATCTCAATGATCGCCCAGAGAGACGTGTCGGCGTCAGCACCAGCGTCATGCTTCCCCTGACGCAGCTTCTCCACGAGCAGCGGCACGCAGTCCGGGTCTTTCTTGAGCAGCAGCGGCAATACGTACATCGCCACGCGCGAGCGCAGGTTCGCATCCTTGGATAGCAGCACGTGTACGACATTGTCGATCCAGAGCACACGCCACTCACTCTTCTCGTCTCCATTGTTGCTGGTGGCAGATGCACTGCTCTTCTTTGTGGTCTTCTTTGCACTATCAACGACGTTGAGCTCGTCCAGGATCTGCGCAAAGAGGCCTGCCGCCGCCGCAGATACGTCCTTGTGGCCGACTGCGAGCAGCACGGACTCGAGGAGACTCGGGTGCTCCTTCAACAGCAGGCGGGCGCTGTACTCGGAGAGCAGGAGCGTCAACGCGCCGTACTTGGCGCGACTGTGCTGCGGGAACTCGACCAGCTTGGCCACGATGCCGTGCTTCCAGCTGTCAAAGTCGCCCGAGAGCGAGAAGTAGCTCACGACGTGCACGAACATTTGCGCCATGAACTGGTTCACCTTCTTCGACGGGTGCTCCCAGTTGAGCAGCACGAGCGACGTGAGCCCCAACAGCGTCGGTGGTGAGATGGGCACCAGCGTCGCGCTCGTCATCTTGGTTTTCTGCTGCTGCTGGCGTTGTGTGATTGCGACTGCGCGGCGCAGAAACGCTTCGAGGACTTGGAACGCGTAGAGACGCGTGCTGAGCGCCTCGTGCTGGCAAAAGTCTTGCACGGTCGAGAAAATCACGTCCAGCACGCTCTTCTCCGCTTCAGACTGGGCGAACGGGAGCACGAGCTCGTCGTCGGAGAGACTATTGAGCATGCCGCGGTACACTGCGAGCTGGGAGAAGCTCCCGAACGACGCCATGTCATTATCAATGTGGACGCGTAGGATGGGACTTGACACAGCCGATGAGGTGGCTGCGAGCGCGAGCTTCTCTGGGTACATGGCTTGCAAGAGGAGACGCGTAGTGACGTCGCCCCTGCCAGACACGGGCGCCTGGAGCAGCAAACGGAGCACGAGACAGTACGCGAGGCCGGCCTGCGTGAGCAGGTCCTTGTGCACTACGGACGTCTGCAGAATGAGCACACAGTGGCCCAAGATGCGCAGGAAGTCCGCCGTGGCTTGGTCAAACGTCACGCTCTCGATCCTGCGCAGACGCGCATAGAGAAAGTCCTTCATCGTGCACATAAGGATCCCGTTCTTGAGTGCGTGGCCGCAGCGCTCTGACGAGAGCAGCACGACGTTCGTGGACGCAGCGGCATCGACAGCCACACCCACCTGCTGACTTGATCCAGAGGCCATGAGGTGCGGGGACACGCTGTAGTCGGCGATTGGGGACGCGAGGAACGCGAGCTGGTCGGCGCAGAACTTGACGAAGCGCAGCAAGTATGGGCTCGTCGCGTCGTCGTTCACCAGCACACGCGCGAGGAACGGGAACTCAGCCACGAGCAGCAGCAGGTCAAGCGCATGCACACTCTCATCGGGGCTGGACGGCGTCTCATTCTCGCTCCAGACACGGTCCAGGAAGAGGTGCAACTCGTCCCCAGCTGCCTGTTGAAGCGCAGATTCCAGTGCACCGCCCGCAGTGGGCATCGCGTCGCTCTGCGCGAGCACATCGAGCACCAGAAAGAAGTTCTTGCGCAACGGCTCGGCCTCGGCAGAGACGTACAGCCGGAACATGAGCTTCCAGGTCGCAACGACAAACGCGCTCGTGTCCACGAGACTCTTCTCACCGTCAGCAGCATCGTCACCGTTCTTGGTCACACCAAGCAGCGCTTTGCTGCACTTGGACCGGAAGAGCTGCAACAGCTTGAGTTGGTCATAGAGACTCGACGCGTCGCAGAGCAGCGCGTACCACTCCTGGAGCGTCGCCACCACGTAGGTCGGCGCCTTGCCCGCGGGTTTCACGGGCACCTCGGCGATCGTGAGCGCGATCGCGAGCGGCGCGTCGACGGGCACGCGCGGCAGCACTTTCTGTAGAGCGACGCGTGCAGGTTGCGAGCTGCTGCCACTGCCGTCATGTCCATCTTCCTGGCCTGCGCCATGGGCCGTGGCGGCGGCGTCCTTCACGACACCTTTGCGCTTCTTGCGCACCATTCCTAATGAGCCCACTGAGGAGTTGACTGTTTGTTTTTTTGTTACCGACCACACATCTAGGAGTCGATAGTGGGGCCAAGTGAGTTGGTATTTGGGTGGACCACATAAGAGAAAAGAAAATAAATAACCTCGCTAGCGTTATGGCTCGACATGCAAATAGGAGAAAAGGCCCGCTGGACGAGGACGAGCCACGGGCGAAGCGCGCGCGATGGCGACCTCCACGAGACGCGCGCAGGCGCCAGCAGCGCACAGAGAGAGCGCAGCAGCAGCTTCACAAGCACAGGCAGCAGCTGCTGTCTCACCAGAACCCGATGCACAAGCGGAACAACAGGAAGATGAAGAGATGCGTGCTGGCTCGGGCGGCACGAGCGCCAGCAGCAGCCCCGGCACGACGCAGACCCCGCCGGCGTCGAGCAGCACGAGTGGATCGACAGATGCACCGCCAGTGAGTGTTGGTGTTAAGACACGTGGTGACCGACGTGCCGGTTCAAACAAGCGCATGCGAGTCACAGCCACAGCGACCCAGGACGACCAAGGCTCGCATTTCGGAGTGCAAGACGCGCAGGAGAGAGACGCAGGAGACGTGGATATGATGCGTGGTGACGACATACAGAGCGGCAGCAACCGAGGCGATGCCACGAGCGACCAGACAGGAGGTGGGCGCTCGCTAAGTCCTTGTCGTGAAGTGGTTGAGTTACTCAGTTAGCCGATGCTTGTTTATGTGGTGGTGGTATTGCTTTTAGAATGGACGGAAGACACTGACACGCAGCAGGATATCCTCGTGCGCATCGCAGACCTGAGCTCCAAGAATCAGCAGCTCAGCGGCGACATTGAGATGCTCAAGCGCAACTTCACGCTCCGCCAGGCCGAGACGAACCGGCTGCTCATCGGTATGGGCACACTCAGCAAGGTCGAGACCGACCTCGGCCTGCTGCAGCGCGAGTACCGCGACTGCGCGCGCAACAACGTTACGCTGATCCAGGATGCGCTGCACCGCATTTCGTACTGTTCGTCCCAGGTCGACACGCTCACGTCCGGCGGGAATGTGACAGCGAGTCAGCTGCAGAACTTCCGACACGAGTGCAGTCGCGAGATGGATGACCTGCTGCTCAAGCTGGAAGACGTCGAGTCTGGACAGCAGCAACAGCAGGACCAGACGGACTCAAACAATCTGTCGACGCTCGGCGAAATCCGACGCAACCGGTACGAGATCGACCACCTCAAGCACGAGATCAACGCTTGCAAGCGGTTTATCACTGGCGGTGGCGGCGGTGGTGGTGGTGAAGGTGATGACAATGCGTTGAGTGGTGAGAGTGCGCTTTCGGCGCTGTCGACTGGGACAGAGTTGCTCGCGCGCATCGACAAGTTCTCGACACAGCTTGAAGATCTGCACAACGAGATGGCGATGCTTAAACAATTCCTGCTGCAGGAGAGCGGCGCGAATCGCAGTGGGATCGAGAAGCTGCTCTCGCGGCAGATGAACGACTACCAGGAGGTGCAGGACGACGAGACGAAGCGGCTGCAGGACGAGATGGACGAGCTGCGCTCCGAGCTCTGCGACGTGCTCAAGGAGATGCACCTGCTCAAGGAGCGCACACGGTACCTGCGCCCCGACTGTTCGCTGAAGTCGCAGAAGCGGCCGCGTGATGAGAAGTCTGTGAAGAGCCGCCGACAGCTGCAACAACAGATGCAACACACGATCAACCGGCATAGCTCTGCAGGCGGTATGAGTACAGATATGTGCTCAACGTGTTCGAGCTTCCACGGTGGCGGCAGCAGTGGGGCTTGCGGATATTCGTCGATCCCGTCAGCGCACTGCTCGCGGTTGCACTGCGAGCCTCTGCACCACTGCCGGTACCACTACCCGCTTGGAGCCGACACTGGCGGGCGCATGGAGCGAGACGAGTACGCGTACCCAGCCAGCTTGAGCATGAGCGGTGAGGGTGGGAATCGCCGCAGTCCGTCGAGTTCCCGGAGCTCGAGCCCGCGGCGACCCAGCGACGTGGTCATCCAGGCGCTCCAGCAAGAGTACGGGGGCGACACCGCGCCAGGAGCACTCGGGAACCAGTCGTGTCCGAGCCCGCACTTCTCGTCGCGGTCGTCGAGCATCTCGGGTCGCATCAGTGCGAATCGAGGTAAGCTAAAACATTCTCACATGAAACAAACAAATCTTGTAGTTTGAGCTAACCTTGTGTACTGTGTGTACTGGTTCGCTACTGCAGGTGAGAACGGCGAGCCATTGCCAGAGGAAGAGGTGGAGCGCCGGCTGCTCGAGCAGCATCGGCTCTTCTGGATTAAGGAAGGCGCCGGCGATGCAAAGTGACTGGGCTCAGCTCTGCTCCCATGTCCCTCCAGCGTGTGTGTTTCTTTTTCTTGCATCCAGTACGCTTAGTTATTATTTGAACAGCTCAGTCAGTCAGCCAGCTCTATCTATTTTATCTATCGCATGAAGCCTACTGAATTGTGAACGTTGCTCCAGTGGATTGGCTTGCGTGTAAGAAAGATCGTGGTGAGTGACAGCTCATATTAGAAAGCTGATCCTGAGCTCAGCTTCAACTTTATCAACGTCTTCGAACCACCAGCCAGCCGCGAGTCTGCTGTAGTCGGCGCCATACTGGAAGGCGCTGCAGCAGTAAGACATGATCTGCGGACTCGGTGCTTGGAGTGTTAATCAAGTGAACATAGAGATAGACTGACATACACGGGAGTTGCTCAGGAACCATGCGAGACTATATCTGGTAGTCTAATGAAAATTGCAGATCATTCAGTTTCTCTATGAAGTCTTATGGGTCGAAGGGATGTGTGGCCCTCAATCTAGTTGACAACGCCCGAGACGGCGCCTTTCACGTCACGCTTGACGCCCATGCCGCTCTTGAGGTAGCACGCTGGCTTGCCATTCGCGTTGTAGTTTACAAAAGTGTAGGCTTTGCAGCCTGAGGTCTGCGAGCACTTGGCGCAGCACTCGGCAGGCGAGACACCAATCACTGTATTGATGTCGTCGCCATAGAAGTCGACGTCCGTGACCTGCTGCGAGCACTTGGCTGGGTTGGGCATGCACTGGTAGTAGCTCGGGTTCCACGGCTGGCAGTAGAACCCAGTCGAGCAGCATTGCGTGCCCTGGCTGTTGCCACAGGCACCATACTGGACCGTCGAACACGCTGGCTTTGGGTTCGTGACCTCGGCGGACACGGCACCAGCAACGTCCCGCTTGGTTCCGACGCCCGACTTGAGGTAGCAGGCTGTCTTACCATTTGCGTTATAGTTAACGAACGTGTAGGCCTTGCAGCCGGCAGTGGCGGCGCACGTGGCGCAGCACTCGGCTGGGAGGAGGCCAACCACGGTCTCCATGTCGTCGCCGAAGAAGTCGATGCCCACATTCTGCTTGCCGCACTGCGCCGGCGCGGGGCGGCACTGGTAGTACCACGGGTTCCACGGCTGACAGTACTCGCCAGCGGGGCAGCATGTGGCACCGTCCTTGCTGTTACCACAGGCGCCGCCAATCGACGTAGCGCAGGCTGGAGGAGTAGTCTCAACGACGACAGCAGACACGGCACCAGCCAGCTTTCGCTTATCACCAGAGCCGGTCTTCAGGTAGCACGCCGACTTGCCATCCGCGTTGTAGTTGACGAACGTGTACGCCTTGCAACCTGACGTGGCCGAGCACTTGTCACAGCATTGCTCAGGCAGCAGTCCATAGAATGAGGCGAGGTCTTGGCCGTAGTAGTCGATGCCGACCTCCTGCTTGCCGCATTTGGCAGGGATAGAACGGCACTGGTAGTACCATGGGTTCCATGGCTGACAGTAGTCACCCGACGAGGCACAGCACTGAGCACCAGCAGCGTCACTTCCACACTGAGCGGTGGTGGCAGCGCACGAGACTGGCTCTGGCGCCGGAGCTGGCGCCGGAGCTGGCGTCGGAGCCACAGTGGCAGGTGTCTCAATCGTCGGAGCCGGTGTCTCGGTCGTTGGAGCTGGCGTCGGAGTCACGGTGGTTGGAGTTGGCGAAACGACGGCAGATCGGACGATGAAAGCTGAGACCGCACCAGTCAACTCCTGCGTGTCGTCAGCCAAGCGACGGACCATGCCAGTGGTGCTGCTCTTGAGGTAGCACACGGATTTGCCGTCTGCGTTGTAGCTGGCGGTGACGAAGGTGTACGCGGTGCAGCCGGTGGTGGCCACGCAGCTGTCACAGCACTCGCCGAGTGTGAGGCCCGAGAGAGCCGTGAGGTCGTTGCCGACAAAGTCGACCCCGACCTGTTGCTTGCCGCACTGGGCTGCGGCTGCTTGACACTGGTAAGACAAGGGGCTCAGCGGCTGGCAGTACTCACCTGTTGTCGCGCAGCACTGAGCACCTTGTGCATCGTTCCCACAAGACGCCCCGGTGGCAGCACATGCTACCGGAGCGCTGGTCGCTGGAACTGGCGTCGGTGCCGGAGTCGGTGCTGGTGTCGGAACAGAAGTCGGCGCTGGCGTCGTCGTACTCACCTGAGACGCCGTCACAAGCGCACGCAACGCCGAGACGTCGATCCCACTGCCTCCGGTGACGCTATTGTCGGCAGGTGGCATCATGTGGACCCGCACAAAGTCGGGATGGTTCTTCTTCGAGTCTCCGAGCCACTCGCCGCCGATGATGTTGTTGCTCGCATCGAGCTCGAGAAAGTACTCGTAGACCAAAGTGGTCGTGAACGCGCTGTCGCGTCCGCTTGCGACTAGTCCGCCATCCTCGAGCGTGCTGCTCACGTACGAGACCTCCAAGGCGACTGTCGCCAAGAACGCGGCGTTCGTATTGAACGGATACGTGGCAGTGTTGAACTCACGCAGCGAGGCGTCGACCACCGATTCGCGCGTGATGCTCCGGACGTTGTACTTGGAGATCGGCACGAAGTGCACGCCCACAGTGTTGTCCAGGTCGAGGATGAGTGGGAGGCCGGATGTGGACGTCGTCATGGAGTTGACGAGCAGCACGTGCAGCGTCGCTGGGTTGATGTCGCGGCGATCACCATCCACATAGCGGCCGTAGCTGTCGGTCTCGTCATGCAAGACGGCAACAGGGCTGCCGATTGTAAGCGTCATATATGCACCCGTTTCTTGATACGCCTGCGTGAGCAGCGCCTTGAGGTCGTTGGGGTAGAACGTCACGCCGTTGAGCACTGTCGGGTATCGCGGCTCGGTTTCCACCTGGGACGCCGCCGCCCAACTATACGCCATGTTGGTGGTGCCAGACACGCAGTTACCACTCGTGGCCCCTTCGCGCAGCGCGCACACGTAGTCATTGGCGCAGTCGCTGGCCGTCGCGCACGGCAGCTGCCCGTTCGAAAACACGCCAGCCATCTGGGACACTGCGTCCTGGAACTTGGTGACATTCAGGTTGAATGCGCGCGCGTACTTGGTCGCTGGGCTCTCGTCGTCGGGCCGCCAGCGGAAGTTGATGCCATCCTGGGATGCCGGCCACTCGGGGCCGGGCCACGGACGTGACAACCGCGACGCGCTGAGGAACTTGGTCCCCTGAAGCGTATCAAAGTTGACCTGCGCCGTCGTGCTCAGGATGAAGGTGTTGAGTCTCCAGAGATCGTCACGGCCGAAGACTTCAAGCTTGCGCTCCAAGTGGTTGGGTGTGTGGTCTTGCAGCTGGGGCTGAGGCATCTCGCCAGACGCCAGCTGGAGCACGCAGAGCGTGGCGAGCGCGTACGCGTGTGGACGAATCGACACCATGACCGTGAATCAGGAGGGGAGGGGTGGGCCACTGCGAATTGGCAAGTGAGCTCTCAGATCCCCAGCGAAGACAAAGGATGTGCCGTGCGGACAGATGAAAGTGTCGCCCCATCGCCATCACGGATATCACATTGGCGCTTGTGGTGAAAGAGCCAACTGGTGTCCACACAGTCCAGACACTCACTGGCCTCAAGCGAATAGAGCAACGCCGAGTACTGTTTTTGTATGGCTACAGTGATTCACAGTACCCTAAAGTGCATGTCAAAGGCGGTACCATGTCATAGGCGGCGCCCTTTATTTGGAGCAGTTTCAACACACACGCGTAATTACGCGTAGTTATAAAATAGGACGCACCACTTTGAAACAAGGGCAACGAGCCGAAAATAGGACCAAATTGATGGCCATCCATTTGACACAGAATCTGCTCGTTATCGCAA